>JBAMIE010207291.1:0-10570 GCA_037177295.1 Kaempferia parviflora
TGCACGTGTCGCCGGCGCCCGTCATCGCCAGCTTCTCCTCCCGCGGCCCCAACCGTATCGCACCCAACATTCTCAAGGTACATATATCAATTCTACAGAGTTGATTTGGTTAGCACGGAATATAATTGGTACAGTGGGCAAAGATTCAAATGTCGTGGTTCATCCGAATCTAAATTACAATTTAAGTGGAAGTAAATCTGTCGATAGACAATAAACAATTACGACTGAATTACGGTTTCAATTCGGCCATAAAATTATGAATCAGGATCTGATCTCATCAATTATACCTTACAATTAAGATAAAGGAAAAAACAGAGAAACACGATCTAAAACTAATTTTTAATTTCGTACGTACGTGCTTTCAGCCTGATGTAGCTGCGCCAGGATTGAACATCCTCGCGGCATGGAGCCGGTCATCTTCTCCGACGAAGCTCGAGGGTGATCGTCGGCGCGTCAAGTACAACATCTACTCGGGTACCTCGATGGCATGCCCCCACGTTTCCGCCGTCGCCGCCCTTCTCAAGTCCATCCACCCTGAGTGGAGCGAAGCCGCCATTAGATCCGCCATCATGACCACCGGTACGTTAAATCCACCCTCAAAAGTCAAAATACTCACTCACTCAATAAAAACTGTAAGTAACATTTATCATCGTTGTTTAATTTTCTTCACAGCCACAACCGAGGATAGCCAAGGCAACCCGTTGACCGACGCATCGGGCCAAGTCGTGGGTCAATTGGTTTATGGGTCGGGCCACATCCGTCCCGAGCACGCATTAGATCCGGGTCTGGTGTACGATGCCTCCTACGAGGATTACCTTCTCTTCGCCTGCGCCAATGCCGGCGCTGCACCGCTGGACCCCGCCTTCCGCTGCCCGACGAACACGCACGATCCCTTTGATCTCAACTACCCGTCCATCGCCGTCGTCGGGACTCTGTATTCGCCGGTGACGACGATCGCGCGAACGGTGACCAACGTGGGCAACGCTTCCGCCCTCTACCACGTTTCGGTCGTCGAGCCCAAAGACGTCGCCGTGGAAGTCGTCCCGACAGCGTTGAAGTTCAAGAAGATCGGACAGAAGAAGCGATTCACCGTCACCCTCTCGGCGAGGGGGCAATTCAACGTCGATTATCAGGAAGGCTCTTATACTTGGTCCGACGGCATCCATGTCGTTAGAAGTCCAATTGTCGTCTCTGTTTAAGCTTTCTTCTAATAAATATATACATTGTAGCTGAAGAGTTGAAACTGGGAATAAAAACACTTATTGCTGGTTAATCAAAACCATTTTTTTAATCAAATTTTCAGTGATACGTCGTGTCGTCTGATTGCAAATCTGAAACCGTCGAAGCTTTGGATCTTTTCCTTCTCCAATACTTTCTACAAGTGGAAATGCCTCAACAGCTACATAATCTCGTTTCCTTGCTTTCGTTAACTTTTGGAAATCCCGCTGCATCACGACGTACCATCTCTTTTTGCAGTTGCTATTTTGTCTCTGGTTATCGAGATTTATTATTTTATTGTTAATTTGGTTACTAAGAGCTAGCTAACTAAGATTTCGTGATCGAGAAGTTTCAGGCTCGTCGAGCAGACGGCGACAACACAATCCAAGCTCGAGCGTGTCGCGTGAACAAACCATCACCCATCATTTCTCCATTTTTCTTCTTCTTCTTCTTCTCTTGCTTTTGGCATTTGCTTGAAGCCTTGAACCTTCTCTCAGGCAATTAATGGCGGTGTGGAATGTCTATATACCGACGGTTCACTCGGTGAAGCCTCCTTTGCCACCGGACAAAAGCAGAGCATCAAGAGCTCCACCTGCACTGCTAAGGAACTCTCACATCCGACATCACAACCGGCCGTACGCAGCCAGCAAAAGACAAAGGAGTTAAATAAAAAGCACGGGAATCGACTCATGGAGCAAAGGCTGCCATGCAGGCGCTTGCCCGCATCAGGTTGCGACCTCTCTGTTAATTTAAAGTGAGCAAATGTTGCCAAATCCATGTAAGTTAGTTCGAGTGCCCAGGGCTGCTTGCACTGGAGAGGTGCTTCTTTGTTCGGAGGAAGAACCGGAGGGAGGGAAGGATCATATGATCAAATGGGGAGAGGGAGAACGGAGATAAAGAGGATCGAGAACCCCAACCAGAGGCAGTCCACTTTCTATAAAAGAAGAGATGGCCTGTTCAAGAAAGCAAGGGAGCTCTCTGTCCTCTGCGACGCCGACCTCCTCCTCCTCCTCTTTTCCTCTTCCGGCAAGCTCTATCAGTATCACTCCCCCTCTGTTCCCAGGTGACTCAGACTGCATCCATGTCTCCTTCCATTTCTATCCATGTTTCTTCTTCCCCTTATTTAATTCCTAGCTAGCTCCAATTTAATTAATACTTGCTAAATCGGTTAAAAGTGCCAAGGAGCTGATAGAAAGGTATGAGTTGGCCACCCAAACAAAGATTTGGAGAGACTATATCGTGGTATATATTGTATTTCTTCTCAAAACATTATTCCTCACAATTTGATTTATAATATTCATTCATGCTTCTGCATACAAAATCCATGTTTAGGAACGCAATGCGGAGATTGTGAAGGTGGAGCAACTGTGTGACGCTTTAGAAAAGCAACTCAGGTTAAGAACACGCACAAAATGCATTAATTCTTCATAAGCTTTGAGATGATTCAGATTTAATGAGATCGCTAGCTAACTGTGTGTACAACAGGTTCATGAAGGTCGACGAGGGACAAGAGTACTCCCTGCCTGATTTGAGCAACGTGGAGCACAGCTTGGAGATGGCCATCAGCAAGGTTCGAGTTGAGATGGAGAGTAAAATAGGAGGGCAGATGAACAAGCTGGAAAGCATGGTTAGTTTTTTTTTGTTTGTTTGTTTGTTTGTCAAGAACCTCTATGTTGATCATGTTTTCACCATTTTTAAGGTAAGAGATCGGCAACAAGAAAGATACGGACTCTGCGATAAGGTATGCCTCCTCTTAATAAAGCTAATCAGTTTAGATTTCAAAAAGTTTCAGTGGAGTTGCATTTAATAGATTGATGGTACAAAAGCTGCCATCCATTTGGTATTGTCAGAGTGGAAACTGGTAAATTTAGACGACCATCATGGTGAAAGGATGCGAAAGTTGATCCTTTTTCTTTCTATATGAATTAATAATGCTTTTCATGAAAATCACTGCACAATTTTACGACAAAGGAAAAGGGAACATCTTTACGACAATTTATGATTATCTTGCAGCTTGCAAGTGTGCAGACACTTAAAGGCATAGAAGCAAATAGATATACCTCATCCACCCCAAGACTGGAACTGAGATTGGGTACGCATCTTCTTCCCTTGGAGTAGTTTTTTATTACTAGCTAGCCACATCCTTTTACAATAGTCTTCCTTTCTCTCGTGTAGGTCTAAATTGATCGACGTTTGGGAGGCAAATTGATTTTATTCTGGCTTCCTAGTTTGATGGAGGAAAACACAATGTTTCAATCTCAACCAAGTCTAATCTGTTTTTCTGTTTTTGAAGTTGTGATTTGGAGAAGTTTGTATTTACTTTTTATGCTCCTCTTTGGATCATGGAGCTCTAGACTATCCTTGCTGATTGTGGACTTTTTTGCATGCCATTGCTTGAATAGTGCTTGAAAAGTGTCTTTCTGCTTTCTCTAAGTTGAGTCACTGTGCTTCACCATCAGTCATCCCCGTGAGGCACTAAATCAATGCGGCAGAAGACTTTACTGAAGGGAGACGATCATGGATGACACAAAGTCCACTGAGCCAGCAATTTACCTGCAATCAGTAGAGACTTAATGCGACCTCTTTTTTATTTTTTTATTTTAAACGGTCATAATTTTTAATTAGGATTTAGAATCTAACTTTTAGACATAAATTCTACCATTTAAATCCTTATACGAGTCTCAAAAGATTTTATTATTATTTTTAGTAATTTCTATAGTTAGGATATTTTTGGTATTATGAATCTTAATTAGTCTATAATAGTGTTTTATTTTATTAATTTTTATTTTTATTCAGAAATACATGTGTATAACTGCATTGGAAAATAATACCTTAATTATTAATAAATCTTTCTGTTGGGTAAATCTGATAAATTTTTAGTGTTCTTTCTTGAATTTCTTCTTCTGCCCCACACCATCACTTTCCTTTTTTGCCCAACTCCTGCGTCTCTTTGTTTTTGACTTGAAGTCCTCAGTTGTATTCCCGTTTAATTTCAAACAGAGCAGCCATGTTTGATAGCAGCAATAGAGCGGCACTGTGACACAGAAATTTTTCTAAAAGAATTATTACTTAAGAAAGATTGTTAGAGAATAAATTATATAGCAAATTGTATATCAATAGAAAGATATGGAAGTCTACTTTCTAACAAAAAAAATGGTGTTAAAAAATAATGTCCCTACAGAAAGTTATGGTCATTTTAATCCAAGTCTGTAAAACTAAAATTATTGCTAAAAAACTTATTGCTCGGGAAAATTATTCAAAGAATAATATATTGTCAGCAAAAATATATGGCTAGGAAAGATTACTCAGGGGTAGATATATTGCTCGGGAAAGTCAATTCCTAATGATCTTTTTGGAATTTAAAAAGGAAAAAGGTTGATGCTCCTTTAATATCCCTACATACTTTCTCATAATTAAACCCATATTATTTACAAGACTTAGGAAATATAAATATATTTTAATTTAGAAAATATAAATCGCATTCAAAGCATTTTAACTTTGAGGGTTATTCCAAGTCTCCCTGTAAAGGATTATCATTTATATTATTTGAGGGAACATTTTGAAGATTAAAATGTATTTTGAGCTTTTAAATCTAGTAGAAGATCTTGCATCCCTCTAAACTCTTAGGTACATTTTGTAAAGTTACGAGTTGACCAGTTCGTGTTCCACCTTCATCCAGGCCGATGCTGCTTCCTTCAAGCAAGTAGCCCATATGCTCACCGACTCCACCACCGCGCCGGCTTCAGCAAAGAACCCGGCCATCTGACTCAGGAAGCCTTTTTTCAAACTCTACGAGCGGCGCCGCGGCGGCCTCAAGAACCTAAAGAACCAAAATTCTCCGTCTGTTTCGTGGAGGAAAACGCTGGAGATCCTTCATCCGTCGTTGACTCTTAGCGGGGTGTATTCAATCTTGGATTTTTAATTACTTTTAATGACTTTTATGTATTTTAAAAGTCTCGATGTATTCAATCTAGACTTTTATAAACTCCATATAAATCTAGTGGTATCCAAATTAGATTTTTATAGAGTTTTAAAAAGTCATTGAAACTTGACTTTTTAAAATTCTATGAAAATCTTTTGGTATCCAAACTTTTAATAGATTTTTATAGATTCTTTTAAAATCCTTTGGATATAAACTTTAAGTGTTGGTAAACTTAAAAAAATAAAAGAAAAAGTCATCTATTCATCCCTGAGATTACTATAGACTTTTAACTCTACACGTCTCTTTCTTTTCGACCGTCGTCACCTATCTTTTCTCTTCCTCCACGGTTCTGCCTCTTCCTTGCTCCTAAATCAACATCCTTTTATCGTTGAATCTGAGTCTCATCTACTAATCAAACCCTCTATTTTCGTTTCCTCGGCGCTTCTTCAATCTCTCTCTCGCAAGCAGGTGAATATCTATTGGGATTACACCGTGTGGTTTTATTGTTTTGGTTCATCCAGAAAAAATTATAGCGCTTTGTATGTTTTTGAATCTGTCACTGGAAGCATCCAACCTACCTTTTGATTATTGTAATCGTCAATTTATATGTGTTTATTTTGTTTATGGGCATATTTTATTTATATGCGTGATGGTAAAAAATAATCTTTTCTCGTGTTTTTCTTTTTCGTCAACTGGATGAATTTTTGATGTGGGATATAGGATACCCAATTTTTCTTCTTATCATGTAGTAGATACAACCACAAGTCATTATTTGGTTGGCGTAGAAGTCCTGTAAAAATGGTTTATTGCCTTCCTCTAAAAAGTACTCGTTGCACTTTTTTATTGATCATGTGGTTGTTTACACTGTTAAAGTTAACAATAGTGTTTTAAATTATTGCTACACGTTTTAATATTTTTTTTCGTCTTTATTTATCCAAAATATCTAAATCTGTTGATGTAATATTTATCTCAGTATTAATTAATTATTAGATATTGTCTAAAAAATATTGATTAATTAATTAATTATATTTAATTAAAAATTTGATTATTTGTTTATACCACGAGAGTATTAAAATGTGTGAAATCAAAAAGAAAATGACAAAAATGATCTCGGAGAAATTCTACTTTTATTTCTTTTTTTTTCTGAATATTGTTTTCATAATTTTCAAATAAAAAAATATGTGAATAATATTTTTTTTCGAGGTAGCTATATTTGATGGGAGTGTTAATGACTTATAAGATATTATTAAATTATAAAATCCATAAGCTTCCTTGAAAAATTTTATAAATGTCTATAGAAGTCTTTATAAAAAAGTTTACAGAACTCCATGAAATTTTTTTCACAACTCTGTTCAATTCTATTAAGAGTCAATAAAAATCTATCAACTCTATAAAAATCTATCATTAAAAAAATTAATGAAAGTCATTAAATCTCTTGATGGGATACACCCCCTAAATGTATTCATAGCTGAATTATTGAAAAATCATCTATTTTCAGAATTAATATGGTAAAATTTGAACACCTAAACTTATTTTTTTTAAAACCATCTTTTAATATTTTTCAACCCTCCATACAAGCCAAAGAAAAATAGAGAATTTAAAATGGTACATCTCCAAAGCTAAAAAAAGTTAAATGCCCTACTAGCCATTTTCTTTAGGAGATTTGATATGCTGCCTATTTTATCTCGTGCACATTTAGACTATTTAGTATATATCTAGATATTTTTTTAATTTAAGATTTAAAGAAGTTCTTTATATAAAATATATATATTTTATTTTCAATTTCAAGAGGATATTCTTCGTGTTTTTTGAAAATTATATTTCCTAACTAAGAACAGAAAGATGTTTAAAAATTAAATATTTATTGCACTATTCGTATCCAACAAATTAAAGGAGGTTAAAAAAAATAGTTAAATATTTATTTTATTTTTTTATAAAAATAAAAAATGAGTTAATCTAAAGGTTTTTCATGAGTTCATCACGTAAAACCGTTGCGGCAGTCCACTCCGAGTCAAAAATAGTAGAAAAGATCGAGATTGTGGGCGAAAGCTGAGGCAGAGAGATGGCGAGAAGGGCAGATGAGGAATACGACTACTTGTTCAAGGTCGTCCTGATCGGCGACTCCGGCGTCGGCAAAACTAATCTACTCTCCCGTTTCACCCGCAATGAGTTCAACCTCGAGTCCAAGTCCACAATCGGCGTCGAATTCGCCACCAGGACCCTCCAGGTATCAATCAGATCTATCGATTTCCATTGGGTTAGACGCCGTCGCGCGATAGATCAGGCATTGATCGTGCAGCACAATTTTGTCTTTGTCAAATCTTGTTTTCCTTTACGGAAACGACAGATCCGTTTCTGTCTGGTTGGTCGTCGTGGAACCTAGACCTTGAACTGTTGATTTTTCTGTCTCCTTGTTTTCTTCCTTGGATATCTCCGATGAATTTCTTTATTTACTAGATTCCTAGTCAGATCTGGGCTTGTTTGTTTTAGCATTGTCCTGTTGCCCTTTTGCCCTTTTGCCCTTTTGTACTTACAGCAAAGCTATTGAGTATGACAATGAATGCATTTTATGTAATTTCCTTGACTTGGTGATCATGTTGTTTTGATTTAATTAAGTTCTGTTTAGTTCTTGCTAGTTTGCTTCATACTCTGAAATAATGATGTATCCATTGATGGCCATGTTATTACTTTGATATTTTCCTACCAATTATCTCTTCGTCCAGGGATAATGCTAAATCTTGCAATTTGTAAGTTGAACCTAAAAAACTTAAGGAATCATTTTTAAAATGCCACCCAGCTGGATCAAAGATTCACTGTAGTATGACAATTTGAAAGATGGCATTTTCTTTGCTCATGCTTCATTTGTCTAATCTGCATTTTTTGAGCCTTTTTATTCTTCTTTATCTTTATGATCAGGCTCAACTAACATATTTCAAAGATTAGTGATGCAATTTTCTTTTATCCTTTGTACTTCCTAATATTGATAGTTTCTCAGATTCTCCCCATTCTTTTCTTTGTGATCGCTACCGTGATATGCTTCTTTCTGTTTACTTTAAGAGATTGTTCTGCAACTACAATTGTGCATTTATTAACACAGCATTGGCTTAACATTCATCTGGGAGATTTCTATTTTGATGCTTAGTTCACAAATACTATTTAATGAAGTAACATTGGATGAGCATAGCCTTTTAAGATCAACCTCTGAACTATCATATAGCTATGTCTTTAAGTAGATTCATTGAGATCTAGTTTCCATCTAATTTAGGCTTCTTAACTATGTTCTTAGATGACTTTTACCTAGATTACTTAATGATGCCATGACCTGGTACATCAGAGGCCTTTTGTGAAGCTTGATTATGTAGTTTCTAGATCAGTCCACTGACCTAAATTTCCTCTGTGGAAAGCCTCTGTCGCATGCACCATTTTCAATCATTCTGAATGTAGATATGTTGCTTAATGGCCATTGAGGAATGAGAATAACAGAAAAAAAAAATTTGCTTGATGATTTTGAACTCCAAGCAGGTAAATTAATTATCTCTTATCACGATATTAAAATCTAGTTAATTTTTTTAGTAGCCGGTGAGAGAGAATACACTTTGCTCAGTTATCAGGTTAGTTGCTTCTACTAAAGATGTGTAAATTTTAAGTATTGAAGGGCAAATAGAGTTGGTCATAATTTCCGGGTTTTGTATCTTTTTGTCTACAAATACAAGAATAGAAAATTGTTTTTTTTTAAACTGTTTATTAATTTCGAAGGTCTCGTCTATTCGGACTAGTTTTCTTGACGGAATGAAACATGCAGTAGAATGAACATGTGAGTTCTATGAAGAACAACCAGATCATAATCTATGAAATTATAATTTTGGTAGTGCGAGATATTTTTTTTGAAAGAGATTCCATTATTTTTAAGTCATGAAACACATGGAGCATTAGACTAGGAAAACAGAACAGAGAAGGGAGGAAGAGGAAGTGAACCTAATAACAGAATCGGCTATCCTAAATGAGACAAAAAGCTAAATGCAGTGATACCTTTTGGAAACCCTGCTTTTCCTACTTTCCCTCCAAAATAACAAACAGCATAATATTATTATGATTAGCATCTCGGAGTTCCTGTCACTATGAAGTAGCATCTATTCAATACTTAAATCTCAGATGCAGAACATAGGTGTTGAGTCGGAGCTACATCAGAACTTGTTTCCAGCCATTTAAGGTCTTTGTGCAATTAAGGAAGAGAAGATCAATGTCCTCAACCTCAGTAGGCAATAAGATATTGACTTGATAAATAAAAAACACTTGTATTTCAGTTCGCTTCAACTAACACAGTATTCTGATTTAGGACATGGTTTCTTAAATTTGACTGTAAATATTTTCAATTGAATAGAACTTTTCTTTATGCCAAACACCAGGAAATATACAAAACCATTTTCCTAGAATCTGTTTCTGAGATTTCCAGGTCAAAGCTCACACATCTTATATATCAGCTAACATGTTGGCTCAGTGTCAAGTTTCCACGTTTTTGGAAAATTTTTGTATGATTTCATCTTAAGCTTCCCTACCTTGTCTAGGTTGAAGGTCGGATAATAAAGGCTCAAATATGGGACACTGCAGGCCAGGAGCGGTACCGAGCAATAACCAGTGCCTACTACCGCGGTGCCCTTGGTGCTGTTCTAGTCTATGATGTGACCAAGTCGGCAACTTTTGAGAATATCAATCGGTGGCTCAAGGAACTTCGCGACCATGCTGACTCTAATATCACAATCATGCTGGTTGGCAACAAGACAGACATAAAGCAGCAGTGTGCAGTAGCCTCTGAAGATGCACACAACTACGCAGAGAAGGAAGGACTTTCTTTCATAGAGACATCAGCTTTGGATGCTACAAATGTGGAGCAAGCCTTTCAGATGATTCTCGCAGAGATATACCGCGGCATTAGCAAAAAGAACATTTCATCTGATGAGCCTGGGTTTGGGGGTGCAGGTGTTAAAGAAGGAAAGACCATCGATGTTTCAGTATCGGAGTCCAATGGCACAAAGAAGCAATGCTGTTCAACATAATGGTTTGTGATCTCTTTGTTTCTTAAGCACGTAATGGTTTCAAATTTCTCAATGTGGCTTCTCTATTATCATTCCATGTGTTTACCTGGTGCAGTTATTTCTTTTGAAAATATATTAGGGTAAAAATCAGAAGGATGCCCTAAATTATAGGAATCATAAAAGAACACTCCATTTTAAAAATAAATAAATAAAGGTGCAACCTCGGTCCTAAAATTTAGGAGGCCTGGGGCGAAAAGATAAAAATATGTCCCAAAAAATTTAGTCCAGACGTCTAGAGCAAAGGCAAAGGTGCAACCTCGCGCCCCCACGGGCTGGATCAGCTGGTAAGTGGCCTGGTGTTGCCACCAAGAGGTCAGTGGGTCGAAGGTCGCCAGTT
>JBAMIE010207316.1:0-10568 GCA_037177295.1 Kaempferia parviflora
ACCCGTGCGCATAGCGCGTAACGTGCCTATGCGTATGTGCGCACACACCCATATGCACTCGCGCCTACCTGTAGGCCCGTGCCGTGGAACACGGCCCGGTAAGAGCTAATCATCACAGGCGATTAGCCACTCCACCATAGAGTAAGAATTCAAATCTCTATAAAATTGAGAAATAAAATTCTTTTCGTATTAATCAATTATAACTTTTCAATTTACCTCCTTAAGTGAACTGTATAATACCGTTGGATGCTGAATTCCGTCTACTACTGTAGCAATAAAAAGATGATTAAGATTATGTGAAGGAAGAAAGTCCACGTCAAGATATAGATTTGGCGAGCTATAGATTCACGTGGCATGTGGCAACCACGTGGCAATAAATAAGCAGTGTGGCGAGATTTAGATTCACGTGAGTAGGGTGGGGGAGGGAGACGATAGATTCATGATGCAAATCATGATTACATATAAAATTCGGTCTTGGTGGAACAATTTAGAAAAATAGGGCATTTTAGGGTTTAGATAAAATAGGGCAAATATGACATTATAGGAAATTTCAAAATATGCCGCTGAAAAGGTAAAATATATCAGTGGCAAGAATGAAAGTTTTCGCTGTTTTTTTAAAAACCGGTCGGCTCCAGTCTCTCCTCGTCTCGAATCCTCCTTCCTCTCAAACCTCGGTTTCTGCCTTCTCCATGGAGGACAAAAGCTCCGCAAACTCTCCAAAGTTTCACTTCGGCTCGCAAATCCCCTCCTTTTTCTGCCAGGAAACGGGCATCCATGGCAGCAAGCACCCGCCCGTGGTCCTCCCACAAGACCCATTCATCGATCTCGTTTCCTTCGTTCTATCCCAGCCCCATCGCGGCGTCACTGCCCTCGTCGACTCCACCACCGGCGCTTCACTCTCCTACGCCGACCTTCGCCGCATGGTCGCATCCTTCGCGTCTGGCCTCTCCCAGATAGGCATCACCGCCAATGACATCGTCCTCGTATTGCTACCCAACATCATTCTCTTCCCCGTTATCTTCCTGGCTATCCTCGCCACCGGCGCTATTTTCTCCTCCATGAACCCGCTAAGCAAGCGCGATGAGGTCGCGAAACAAATGAAACAATGTCGATTTACCCTAATTTTGACCACCGCTGAGAATGCGCCCAATTTGACTGGATTGGGTGTTAAGATTGTCATCGTGCCTGAAGAACCCGATTCCAGTTCGCCCAAATTTTCTCATTTCTACAGTCTCATGTCGAGCCGGCCCACCGACGCCCCGAGGCCGGTGATTCGTCAGACGGACGCGGCGGCGATACTATTCTCGTCGGGCACCACCGGAGACATCAAGGGAGTCGTTCTCACGCATAGAAATTTGATTGCTGCGGTGGAGCTTTTTGTGGGGTTCGAGGCGTCGCAGTACGAGCGTGAAAGCCCTAGGGATGTCTACCTCGCCGCTATCCCCATGTTCCATATCTACGGGCTTTCCCTCTTCTCGATGGGTATCTTGTCTTTCGGCGCCACCATTGTCGTGATGAAGAAGTTTGATGTCGCCGAGGCGGTGAGGGTTATCGATGCAATGAAGGTCACTCATTTCCCAGTAGTTCCACCGATTCTGGCATCGCTGGCAAGGTCGGAGGGGACTGGTGGCTCTCGGTTGGAGACTTTAGTGCAAGTATCTTGCGGCGCGGCTCCGCTGAACCAAAAAGTGATGCGTGACTTCTTGAATGCCTACCCTCACGTAGATTTAATTCAGGTGAGGAACTAGTATTTAATTTAGATCTTGGTGATTCTCCTTCCTTCCTATGGCTTTAGCTAGTATTTAATTTAGATCTTGGTGATTCTCCTTCCTATGTCTTTGGCCGTTTGCGTTGCCTACCTGAATTGCATGCATCTGCCTTCTTGAATGCTTACCCTAACATAGATTTCATTCTGGCAAAAACTGATTTTTAATTTAGTTTTGATGGTCCTCCTTCGGTCCTTCCTATCACTTCACTGTTTGCGGGACCCTTAATTGGTTGTTTTGTATAATCGGCCATAGTCTGTGCTCGGTGGGTGACATGGGCCCGGACCTGGTTGGTTTACATCTGTACTTGCTTCGACCCAAGTCCATGTGAAAAAAAAATAATTTTTTAAGAAATAATAAAAACCAAAATAAAATATATTTAAAAAAAATTCAGAGAATAGATTAATTTTTCAAAAAGAGAGCAATCGGAAAAATATTATAAAATTTAGAAAATAAAAAAAAATTAATACAACATGAATATTAATCCTTCCTCGGGACCCCACATGGCGGGAGCTTCTTGCACCGGGCTGCCTTTTTTTTTATGGATATTATCTTAAATTTTTATGAGAATATTACATCTCAAATTTGTAGGAAAATATTTATGTTTGTTATCTGAATCCGCCTTTCCTAGATATTTTCCTTAAGAAGGATCATTAACATAGTTCTACTTATACTTACCATATGTGACGTGGGGCAAAGATGGATCATCCTTATTATATCTTAAATTTGTATGAGAACGTCACATCTCAAATTTGTATGGGAATATTTACTGTTTATAAGAGCATCTCGGAGCTCCTACTGTGACGAGACTCTCTGAAGGAGCTCCCTCATATATTGAGGAAGCAGTTCCATATTTAGGGAGTCGCTTCTTCCCAATTTTATTATTATTATTATTATTTTTGTTTAGTCTTTTTTAAAATAATAAAATATCAAAAAATAATAATTTGTGAGAAAATGTAGGATCCATAAAGAAATTGTTGGGAGTTTTTTTTATAGTGGAAAGATGTATGAGTTTTTTACTTTTGATGTGGTGTTGATGTGATATCGAGTGAGCTCTTGGAGAATATCCATGACTCTAAGAGCATCTACAATGGAAGCTCCTTAGGAGCTCCCATTGTTGAGTTGGCAAGGATGAGGGAGCTCCTTCATGTGGAGCAGGGAACGGCTCCCTGCTCCATGCTTTTTTTTTTTTTTACTTTTTAATTTAAATGAGTTTTTAAATTTGTTTTTTATTTTAAAAGTAGAGATGAAAAATATATATAATGAAAAAGTATGGGATCCATAAAGGAGTTGCCGAGAGATTTTTTGATAGGGAAGAGAAATATGAGGTTCTTTGCTTTGTCATGACGCGGATGTGACAACAAACGAGCTTTCGAAGAGGTTCCATGACTGTCGATGCCCTAAGTATCTTCCTTCATAAGGATTTGAAAGGATTAGGATCAGGTAGTTCTACTTGTTTTATACTTACCATTACTTACCCCATGTGAGGGTGAGGCAAAGGTGGGTCAAGGATAACTCAATCCTATCACATCACTTGCACCGTTTTCATTGGGCTTTGAGGTCAATGTTCAGATCCCACCTTAATCTTGTATTCACTCCTCTACATTCAACCAATCCTTAAGAAATAGAGACATCTCTAAGCATCCTCCAATCAATTTCTCTTGTCGTCCAAGACCCTATTACTAACACTAAAACATGACTCGGACACTATTCTAGACATAGGAATAGCTAGCACATCATGAGCTATGGCTTTAGATAATGTCAACAGATGCATGTTTTCTTGTCATTATATACATTCATAATTTTCCAGATTATATGCAAAAGCTAGATAGAAATTAAGTCTGTTTAACTCAATTTAAAGATCAATGTTTGAGACTCCACTTGATTGACTTGAACAAGTAGACTAAAAGTCTTATGAGTGTGTACGCTATACCTTGACTTTTGTGAGGAAATGACACCAAAGATTCTAATTTTTTGTTGTAGATTTCCTAATTCTAAATTTTTAGAGTATTCACCTAATATTATAACCTTCATATTTAATTATATAGTCTAAAATTATAGATACATCAATAACATTAGCAATATTATAATATTTTTTTTAAAAAAAAAATCTATAATTTAATAACTTTATAAAATAGGTCATCATATCTATAATTTTTAAACAAATCAAAAAGTGTATAATACATAAAGAGTTAGTTGTGAGGTTCGATTATATACAACTAAAAATGTGTTTGTGCAGGTATAAAAGTTTCTAAAAGCTTACATGCATTCTCTGCATATAATGGATCATTATCTCTAATGAGATAACACTAAATCAATCAGTTATGTAATTATTAAAGGGTTATTAAATGTTATGATTGATTTCAATGAATGCTAGGTTTGAGTTCTATGTATACAGTTTTAACATATATATCTCTAAAAAACTTTTTAAAATCATTAGTCTTAGAGAGTGATGAATGAACAAATCAATGCAATCCTAATCCATATAATATTTTCATAGATTACTCTAAGTTTGTCTCTTATATAAAAGTTCAAAACATGACAATTGCAATGAAATTATGTAATTTCTAGAAATTTACAAATTGCGTCCAAGCACTCTTGTTTCTTGCTTTGAATAGTTGCATGCAGTAAGTTTGTATCAATATTCTCTCCCAGCGTGTGGCTAGCTTCTAGGCAGATAGTATTGCTGAAAAATATCTCATCCCATGTTTTACTTAATTTGATGCTCAATAGCTGAAGTCTTAGTTAAACCTTTTTCCAGGGATATGGCTTGACGGAATCTTCTGCAGTAGGAACTCGTGGTTTCAATACAATAAACTCCAAAAAGCATACTTCTGTGGGATTGCTAGCTCCAAACATGGAAGCTAGAGTAATTGATACAGAAACAGGGTTCTCTTTGCCTCCAGGTAGCAGCGGAGAGCTGTTGCTACGGGGACCAGCAATTATGAAAGGTAGGTAGACTAATTTATACAATTAGGTAGCACACATTTTATTTGCCAAATTATTCCCTCCCCTTCCATTTCTATTTGATCTTCCTGAAAGCAGTTTTTGTTGGTCTTTTGATTTGCTAGTTGATCAAACAATAACTTGTCATTGATATTGGGGCCTATGGTTTCAATCTTCATCTAGACACTTTGAAGTCTGATTTTATTTGTTTGCTTCAAGGGGATGCATTGGCAAAATTAGCAACTGAGAAGTATCCTTTTAATACTCCATGGGAACAAGACCATGGACAAAATGCAAAACATAAATGGGAACAAGAGATCCAATTTCTTCTTTTGAAATGATTATCTGGTTGGCAATATATCTTGAACAAATTTTTTTGGTCAAAATATTGATTGATGCCTTGGTATAAACTGCGATAATATTCTCAGCACATGAAAGACCATGTTTAACTTTATCCTTTGCAAGAAGAGGATTTCCTATGTTTTCTGGGAAGTAGGGCCCTTGGACTAATATCATATCTATTCCTCTATTCGAGAAAATGGATGCTAAACAAGGCATATGCACATAAAGATTGCTTCTCCAATCAACAGAAGTTATATTATTTTATCTAATCTTTCAAGTTCCTTGTCTACATATGCTATGTGAGACGTTGATCCCTAGTGTTGCATCAAAAATTTAAGTCTCATTTCTTTTATGTTCAAATTTCAAATGTTTTAAATTGTGCTTTCATTTTAGACATTTAGCAATTAGTTTAGTAGAGCTTTCTATTATTCAATTGAAATTTTGTCAAAGAATTCATTTTGCTAAAGTTAGGAGGCTTGCCCATTGGTCCTACATGGACAAGTGTAGTGGTCCATCATATAAATATAAACTGGTCGCTTTTCAAACAGCTTGAGTTTTGGGATACCTAGTTAGCCAATCAACATACGACACTTTTTCCTTGTTCATTGAGGTAAAGATTCATAGAATTCTCTGTACTCTTTTCTATCTCTAGTCTGCAAAGTGGTCATCTATATACTCTTCTAACTCAACATACAACACTCTACCTGGAGTAAGCTTTACCAAAACTCAAAACTTACCCCACAGTCGTTAATCGCAAAGTGGTGGTTATGCAGCTTACTTTTGTCGTTAAAACACCATGCTCAAATATTGAACACTTACCTGTACAAGCATTCAGTTTTTCGGTCAGCATTCATCTTAAATTTCTGCCTTTCAGATGTTAAATCACTCACTTTAGGCCTTAACAGGTTATTTAAACAATGAGAACGCTACCCTGTCTACAATCGTTGAGGATGGTTGGCTAAAAACAGGTGACATAGCATATTTCGATCAAGATGGATTCTTGTTTATATTGGACCGCTTAAAAGAAACCATCAAGTACAAAGGGTTTCAGGTATATTTTATTCCATTTCGTAAAGAGAGTCTGAACATGTGCTCTTGTTTGTTGAACAAGTATTTAGATCATGAGAAATATTACCATTGTGCTTAATAAGAAATATCATGGAGTGAATTTTTTTTTTTTATCTACACGTCTGATTATGAATTCATCTTACTCCAACTCTCGGAACTTATTGCAAGTATTAGTACTGAGGAAACGCGATTCCTATGAAATTTTCACAGATAGCTCCTGCTGAATTAGAAGCGCTCTTGATCACACATCAAGAAGTCCAGGATGTTGCAGTTACATCGTGAGCTATAAAAGCTGAATATTCTTTGTATTCGTCCTCTGCTTTTATCCTAATATATCCTACCACTTTGTAGGGCTAAGAATGAAGAAGCTGGGGAGATACCAGTGGCATTTATAGTTAGAAGCTCAGGAAGTAACCTATCTTCCAGTGACATCATCAACTTCGTGGCTAAGCAGGTACAACATTCATCACTCATCCATATTCAAATGAGAACTTTGCCCCCATTATTTGTTTAGATTCGTAAACCATTGCATTTGCTCAACTGCTCAAGTTCCTAGTTTAGTTAAAAACCGGTAACTTAGAGAGTTTATCCCTTTGTTATGCTTTTATATTAGTGTTTCTCATTAATTTTGATGGTTTCTTCAAGGTGGCACCATATAAGAAGGTCAGAGAGGTCGTCTTTGTTAACTCAATTCCCAGATCAGCATCAGGAAAAGTACTTAGAAGGAAACTGCGTGACAGTTTAGCCTATTCCAAACTGTAGTTCAACGGCCATTCGAGTCAGCTTCCACATATTTTGAATGATTCCCTATTAAATAAGTTCATGATTATATATACACAGATGTATGTTATTTAACATTGAGTAAATTTAACTAAATAACGACCTCAATTTGTATGTCTGTTTGTATTGCAATGATCGATTTAATTCTATCAATGGACAAAAGTTACAACTTGAGCTTATTTCTTAATTGTCATTAATCTATTTTATTTCCATTTTGTAATAAATTATTACACTGAAATTATTAATTATAATACTTCAATGCCATCGGCTGTATCGTAGCATGCTTTGTTCTCTTTCCATTTTTCTATATTAAAAGGATCTTAAAATAAGTCTTCAACATTATAATAGAGCCATTGAAAAAAATCTCTTTCTACTTTATATGTTGGAGATACTACTCATAGAGTGGTTTAACCTAAATGTCTAAGAGAGGCAATCTAAATTTTAAATATTGGAATTTGACACTAACAATTAATCATTAGCATCCCACATAAAATCTAACAATTAGTTTGTCTTTGTATTTGAGACAAAATTTTATATTTAGGATTGACTATTCACTTTGTTTCTCTGTTGAGTTTCCTCAAATGGAGCCATCAATCCAATCACAAATTGTCTCTTATTCTATTATTCATTGCCGCACCTCTTTGAATTAGCGTTTACATAATCAACTCATTTTCAACTAAATCGGAAAAACCTACCAAACTAATAAAAAAACTCAAATCTCTTCTCCAATGGAAAATTACTATTATTTTTTCATAATCAATGGCTCACGTTTCTTTTCTTCTCCTCCTCTAGTATCTTTCCCTTAACCCTCTGTTTGGGAGGAGGTGAGGGAAAGGTAAGTAAAGGGAAGGTAACATTTATCCTTGTTTGGAAAAGAGACGAGGGAAGTAGGTGAGGGGAGGGAGGGGGAACTTTTACCCTTCCTTACCCCTCAAATGAACTATTTTCTTGCACCCCAATTTGCGGTGTAATGAAGTTACCTTTCCTTTCTCTTTCCATTAATGAACCTCCCCTCACCTCATCCAAACAAGAGGGTAATTGGGTATTTAAAGGGTACCTAAACACCCAATTACTTCTATTATTGATGGTAGAACAACGAAGTAGCTGAGTAGTTATGCAAGAATTAAACAGGATGAAAGAATTAAGCAGACTAATATTTTGATCCCCAGTCGCACGAGGGAGTTGAGTGAAAGAACATGAGAGTTTGTGACATAGTAAATTTGAGATGGAAGTTCATACATACCCTCATTTGTTATTGTTCCTACATTTGTTGTTGGGAAAGTGGTCTTACATTCGAATGTATAAAATTGCGTATTAAAAACAGAAGAAAATAAATTAATTAAGAAAAAACAAAACAGAGCAGCAGAAAATTGGATTTTTATTAATGGAGGAGATCTACAAACAAACAAGAAACCGAAGCATGAAGATAGATGTGTAATGTAATGTAATTTAATGAGATGGATTCAGGACCACGAACTGTCGAAGGCAGCGGAGGTGATCGCCTGCGAGAATTCCTTAAAGCTGATGCGGCCGTCGCCGTCGTGGTCGGCCTCCTTGATCATGCCGGTGAGCTCGCTGGCGGTGAGGGCGTGGCCCAGCTTCGCCATCGAGTGCGCCAGCTCGGCCGCCGTGATGTACCCGTTCCCGTCGCGGTCGAACATCCCGAATAGCCGCCGGAGCTGCTCCTCCGTGTAGGGCGACCGGGCCGCGACCAGGTCGGGGCAGACGAGGGCGATGAACTCGGAGAACTCGATGAGGCCGTTGGCGTTGGTGTCGGCCCTCTGGATCAGGGACTCGAGCTGATCCCCGCCGGGCTTGACGCCGAGGCAGCGGAGGAGGGATCCGAGCTCCAGCTGCGTGAGACTCCCGTCGTTGTTCCGGTCGAAGGAGCGGAAAATCTCACGGAGCTCCGCCAGCTGCTCATCGTCTAGTTTCACGGGATCTTCGCCGCTGCTCATCTCCCGGCCAATTGCGCTTCGAATTCTGCCTGGGTATCTGTCCCTGCCGCTGCCGATGATCCGCGGTTGTCCTCGGAAATGAGATCTAAATTTAGACCAGATCTCTCATCAAAATTGCAGCTTTATACTCATGGGCGATGGGAACGAGATCATAAAGCAAGCGGAATGACGGAAGAGGGAGTGGCTCCCGAATGAATCGCCCTCCTCCGCGATCGGATCGGCATCGGTACCTGCATTTTGAGGGCGTCGCCGACCCGACTTCTTGGGGACGAAAGCGTCGGTGGAGAATACCCACGCGTAACGAGCGTCCGATCAAGCAAGCGGCTGTCAGACGGTCCAATTGGACTGGGGACGGCCCGGCCCGCCTAAACTTTGCAATTCCCGAAATTCCTTATTTTGTATTTATTTATTTTTATCTAATATCTCCTTTTAATTTAATGCAAACTTAACCAATCTAGTTAAACCAAAACCGAAATTAATTAGTGTTTTTGGCTGAGGGTACAAAATAAAATCAAACAATCAGTAAGTACAAAATCAATAAGACATTGAAAATCTTTGATAATTCAAACTCTAACTGATTCGGGTGTTAAGAGGCAAAAGTAAACTGGCGATACATATAGCCGGAGAGGTGGTGATCAGAGACTCTCGGGCATACAGAGTCCCGAGATCACCTCGGGCATACCGAGTCCCGAGATCACCTCGTGCATACTGAGTCCCAAGATCACTTCGGGCATACAAAGTCCCGAGATCACCTCGGGCATATAGAGTCCCGAGATCACCTCGGGCATATTGAGTCTCAAGGTCACTTCGGGTAAAGATTGGATAAGAATCTCTTAGCCATATTAAGAAAAGTTTATAAGAAATATATTTTTGCCCCGGATATTCATGCAAAGATCAAGAGTAATTAGGGAGAAAAGATCTTATTATTAAAGAAATATTTATTGTCAATTACGGGACGGTAATTAAGGGGATCCAATGTAAGGAATTAATATTCCCTCTTTATGACACAATGATGATGGAAGGAAGGGTGGCGGACACGAGCTCTGAAAAACCAGGTCAGTCATAATTACGAGGAATAATCTCTTATAAATACGAACCTATAACCCTAGGTAAACTCTCTTGGATTTTCTAAGATTTCTTGCACCCCTTAATTGTTTCTCTTCCTGACTTAAGCGTAGGAAGGGTTTCTGTCGGAATTCTTCCTGGGGTCCCTTTAACGTTCGTGTTAATCTCGCAGGCCTTAACATCTCTTCTTCTCGTCATCTTCCACATCTCCCTCTTCGGTTGCTTCTTCGACGCCGGCTGTCCACGTAATTTTTCACCGGAACACTAACCATTTCTTAAGGAAATAAATTGGCAAATTAAAGATCAGTTTCAATTTTGACAAATTAATGAATGATTTTTTTTTAATTGATGATTGACTTAAGAATGTTGGCATGATGAGTTATCCATTATGAGAGCTTCTCGATTTACTGATGGTGGGTTGAAAATTTTTATAGGATTAAATTGATCACCCCTAAAATTAATCGATGTATACTGAATAATCAGTGTCAATTTCTCTATCCACTCGTAAATCTAAAATGGATTTATATAAATATTATTATTGTCAATTATTTAGCGTGATATAATTTTAGTAGTTAGTATATACATTACTATTTGACAATACATAAAAATAATAATTATATAACATAAGTAGGTGACCCTTGAG
>JBAMIE010207327.1:0-10567 GCA_037177295.1 Kaempferia parviflora
GATATAGATGTGAACCTACTACTCAAGGACATTATTATACTTAGGTATTTGGCACCAATACAAGTAAGTATAATAACAAAAAAAATGCCTTTATTAATATTAGAATTTGATACATTGAGTCCATACAACAATCAATATTTGATTGACTCTAGGGCTCTTACTAACATTTTGTGCTCCTTTCACCCTGTGCAATGCCAATGAGATCCTTTGAATGCCAAAGGTTCTTGTTAGATGGATCACGATGAAGCAGTCATTCCTATGCAAAGGAAATCACAATGCTGAAGGATCTAATGAGACGACAAAAAGATCATAATGCAAGAGGTGTTGGGCTGTTACACATGTCGGTCATCAATGAAATGATTTGGCCATGCCACTCGACACACAATGAAACTTAAATCCATGCTTTTGCCTACGTCTTCTAATAGCTTTCTTGCTTGATCTTCCTTTTTCGAAGATGGTTCCTAGAAAACCTAGTTGTGCCAACAACATCCTCAATCACCTTAATGATATATTAAACCTCATAAAATCTCTTAATAGAACCCTTTGGTGTTGATTGAGATCCTTGCCATCCATAAAACAATTTGTGCTTCTCTTGTGTTGACTACACCAACCATGAAGATGCATTCCTTTCAAGATACGAGAAACTTATGTTTTCATATCACTTGTAGGGATCACGCGTGTTCATATATTACATGTTATTGTGCTGCCTTAAGATTGCTTGTTAGTATTGTCACTATTAAAGAATTATGGGTATGATCTATTCTAACAAGGAAGATGCTTAAATTTACCATCTCAAACCACCCTGGGAAGATTGAAAATCCAATGCTTATAGAATGTTAAATCATTTCCACCACTGACCCACTTGATGGAGTCTGTTTCCCATGATTGAAAATAAAGAAAGATGCTTATTGTCTCAATCACTCTGGGTAAATTGAAATTCAATGCTTATAAAAGAATGTAGAATGATATCCACTGCTAATCCATGTGATGGAGTATGTATCTCATTGTTAGAACACACACACACAAGAAGAGTAATATAATGTGGTTTTCCCTAACCCCTATTGCAGTGAGGAAAACCATGTATGTTTTATAGACCAAAAATCAAGATGAAACCCAAACATTGTCAAGATCATGAACAATAGTCCTCTGAATCTTCATTGGATTGCTCTCAACATCCATTGAGAAAACAATAAAAACCTCACCATAAGCACTATCTGGACAGCAAAAGTTCACCAAGCCATCCTCCATACTCATACACGCTCTCAAGCTGAAATATGCGCAACCACAATCAAATCCAGCCAAAATCCTACTGTGCCATTGGTCAAATCACAACAAAATTTGCTGAAAATATCCTAGAAAGTTTGGGTTTTCTTTTTTCAAGCTGGTTGACATTGTCAAGATCATGTACAATCCCAATCCTCATTGGATCTCCAACATCTGTTGAGAAAACAATAAAAACCTCATCATTAGCACTCCCCGGACACCAAAAGCTGTTGGGAAGAAAAATTTCCTCCCTTAAAAGTATTTTGGTCTATCATGACCTCTACACATGCTCCAAAGCGCCCTCTAGACTCATATATGCTCTCAAGGTGAAATATGCGCAACCACAATCAAACCCAGCCAAAATCCGACTTTACAATTTGTCAAATAACATTGCAATTCGCTGAAATTATTCTAGAAAGTTTTTTTTGACAAGCTGGTTGGGCCTCTGTCCAAGCTCTAAGCACGCGATGCTAATAGTGATGCATTATAGCCCATCAAAATCAACCTCTCCTCTATTCCTTTGTACAGGAGAGGGTATAGTGTATGCTTAACAATATTAGCTAATTGTAGCTCAGAATCTCTTAGATTCTCATTCATTGTAGTAACTGTGGTGTTAAAGGTAACTTTACTGACCTTATTGAAAATAGTTCATACTTGCTTCAGTCATAAACCATGAAAAAATTATTATTATTATTATTATTATTGAATGTTTAGATCCATTTGTGACGTGAAACTTATGTTGCTTCAAGAAATACTGATTTTCATTATAAATTGGAGTTTTATTATGTATTATAGGCAAAATCTTAAACTATTATACTTTAAAATAACCCAAGTGTAGAACAAAAATTAGTCTAGTGTTGAATTCTCTTGGTGAGAGAGTTTGAACTGATAAGTTTACATTTTGGTAGATGCATTTTGGCAGAAGTTGAGGAGGGCTGCTGAAGGAAAGGTATGCTTCTTTTGTTTTATTTTGCTACAATTGTCTAGTGCATAAGGTTATGTTTGCTAAAAGTATCATTCAATCTTTATTGCTAAAGATGAAAATCTTAGTGATGTGGGGATAATTTTGTAGACCATTATGTGTACCATCAAGATTTGTTAAGGTCATGTTTTAATAGCAAGAAGATTACTTTAATCTCCTTTAACTATGCTAAATATACTTTTCTGTATTTAAGTTTCAGATCTCTATCTTAATGGATTTAACTTGCCAATGGAATTTAAGTTTTTGAACATGGCAACTTAAATCTAACCTATTTTCTCCTCTTTTCATTATTTATCAAGGAACAACTAACTGTTTTTTAATATTTTTTTCTTCCATTTTCCCTCCTGGGAGCCTAACTTGTTTCTTCTTGTATTATTAAGTTTGCAATTATTTCAACTTGTATGATTGACAAAATTGATAAGACAACGCCAAGATCATTCTTTGGCATATGCTTGATATCTCTTTGGTTGAGTTGGACAACCATACCACCATGTATTCTATCTCATGATTCCCTTCGAAGATGAACAACTAAACCTTTGATAAGTTCAATCAACAACCAATAGAAGTTCCAAGTCTGATATGATAAATAATAACCAAAAGTCACTTTGATAACTTTAAGTTTCCATGTAAGCTTAAATTGATTTGGATATTGCAGTGCCATTGCTTGCATGGAAATGATTACAGTAATTGTTTCCATCGACAATATTTAGTTAACCAACATAAACTCTCTTAAGGCTAAAGGTTTCCTTTCCTCTCTAGATATTGAGAGTTTTAAAATTTTAATATATGGAAGTAATCTTCATAACTAGTTCTATATATTTTTATATTCTCAGAATTAAGATAAAAATGACTTCATAACATTACCATGCATCATGAATCTATGAGAATTTCTAATTTGAATGGGCAAAATTAATCCAAAAATCTAAATCTACTCAAAATAACTAGCTACTTGGGTACAAGTCATTGTGACAAGTGTAATGTAGACAGGGATGCTTAATATGATGTTTTAAGGGCAATGTAGATAGGGATGAATAATACGACACAGGAAATAATTTTTTTAAAAATAAATTTGACATTAATTTAAGATCGACACATCTATGATGAAAGAAAAGGAATTGAAAAGATATTCTAGATTGATGCATTAACAATAAATTGTAGATTTAACTTTTATTGTTTGGTAATTAGCATTAATAATTTTATCTTAATAAATAAGGAATAATTACAATGCGTATTAAGATTAATATATTTTCTATATTTAGAATATTTGTTTTCATTTTCTATCAAGTTGAGTTTATAAAAGAAGCCTAAAGCCTTGTAATTAATTATCTTTGAATTAATATAATTTTTAATTTAATTATCTTTTTCACTTTATCAACTTTGTTCCAAGTTCCTAAGTTATTTGACCGATCGATTTTGGTGTTGTATTAATTTGCTTCAGAGCTAAAATTTAGTAGTTTGATCTTGATACTAGTTATCCTTCCTTTCTTCATCTTCATCACTCTTCAATTACTTATAACTTGACTGCTTTGTCCTCTCATTATCTTTGTGCATTGCCAACCTAGCCACTCCTAAAAAAAAAAATTGTATTCTTGTTATTTTATTAAAAGTAACAAAATTCAAAAGAAAAGAAAAAGATAGCAAAAGAGAAAAAAAAGAGAAAAAAATAAAAAAGCTAAAGTAGAGAATACAACAACCTTATCCCACTAAGTAGGGTCCACTATATGGATCCTTTTACGCCATTAGGCTATATTATCATCTATACTTGAATAAATTTTATCTTATTTTATTATTCCTAACTAATTTTTTTAGTCTTTCTATTCCTCGTTTGATGTGCGTGTTTGTTATAGATTCGCATCACCTAACTAGATCATTTATTAGTCGTCTAAATACATGCTCGTACAATCTTTAACGTGTCTTTCGGAGTTTTTCTTCAATAGATGCAACTTCGACTTTCTCTCTATGTTCATCCTCGTATGTCCATACATACACCTTAACATCCTTATCTCTACCACTCTCATCTTTTGTGCGTCTATTCGAGTAATAGCCTAACATTTTACTTCATATAATATAGCATATCAAATTGAGGTTTTATAAAACTTTTCTTTAATTTTGAGAGGTACTTTATGATCACATAAAACACCCGACACTCTATTTCAACCATCCTGCTTGTATAAGACATCTCTTTCAATCCCTCTATCATTTTGCAGAAAAATGATCTCTCATTTCCCAATAACTCGTCATCTTTTATCTTAACAATTATCTTATTACGTTTAATATTGCTAAACTTAAATTTCATATATTTTGTCTTTATTCTACTGATCTTAAAATCTTTTCCTTCTAGTGTTTTTCATCAAAATTCTAGTTGTTTCATCTACCAAAACAATATCATTTACAAACAACATGCATCTATAATATATTTTCTCTAGATAAGATATTTTATCTTTCTCTCACTTTAACTATTCTATAAATGTCTCTTTTCCCTTCTTTTGTATCTAATTTTAAATATATTCGTTCAAAAGTTTTATTTTTTTTACTTCATTCACAATTTTCTTATCCTCTTTCCTTGACTATTGTAGATTTTTAAAATTTTTCTCATTCTTACAAGTTTTTCCTTATTCTCTTGTATTTTCTAATTTCACTATCAAAATTCCTTATTTGGTGGTACATGTCTCTTTGACTCACTTAGTACACTCTTAACTACTGTTTTCAACTTTTATATGATCTTATTCTATGTCTATATTTCACTTAATGCTTATACTCCAACATTTTCCTTAAAGATCCCATCACTTAATTATTGGACTCATATATATTTTCTTTCCATTGATACTATGCTTGAGGTATATATCCAACACTGCTAACCTATGTTGGATAGTGAATCTTTCTTTTGCAATTTTTATAAATCTTTGTATCCCTCTTCCCAACTATATGAAAGTCAATTTGTGATTTATTATTTTCACTTTTGAACAGGACTAAGTATTCTTCTCTTTTCTTAAAAAATGTATTAACTAATATAATATCATATGCTATCGCAAAATCTAATTTAGTTTACTTCTCCATTTCTCGTTCCAAACCCATAACCCCATGTACCCTCTTATATTCCTTATTTTTCACTTTGACATGCTCATTTAGATCACCTCTTATTAAAATTATTTCATTTAGCATAATGTTTTGTGATACTTCGTCTAGGTCATTCCAAAATACTGATTTGGTATCTTCATATAATCCTACTTACGGTGAATATATGCTAATTACGTTTATAGTTTCTATCTTTACTATTATTTTAAGGGCTATAATTCTATTTTCTTTTCTGACTACTCGTACAACTTAATCTTGTAATGAACTATCTATAACAATACTCATTGCATTTCTTATTTTACTCTCCTGCATCATAACTTATAACTCGAATTTTCTATCATCTTTGCTTTTTCGCCTACATATTGTCTCTTGTACATAGAAAATAATAATTCTTCTCTTAATTATCGCATATACTACCTGTATTGATGGTTTCAGTGTTTCAAATCTTACACTATTAATTTTCTTATAATATTTGTTTTTACCAATGCACGGTGTAAAAACTTACCTATTTAACACCTACAATACGAATTCTTGCATATTTAACACTACACTCGAGTTCTGGAGATGTAGTAGTCCTTGTCATCGGACCGTACAATGCGTTCCTTCCGAAAAATAACCTGCATTAGCACATTAATTTAATGGATCTATTCATTGAACATTTGCCATAGTTTAACGTTGGCTGGCAAGCTAATGCAACCCTCCTGTTTTATCCGAGTTTAGAATTGACCATGATCGGTTCATTACGGGCGGAGTTGCGGAAGTAGAGAATAGAAAAAGAATAAAAAATCTACTACAACAATAAGCCAATGTAATAAAAGAGAGAATTGAGGATTAAAAGAACAACAATCAAACCTTATCCCACTAGGTGAGGTCTCGATTATATGAATCTTTCTACTCTATTGGGCTCTATCTCCTACTATATTATTATTTATATTTAAATAAATTTTATCTTATTTTATTGTTGCTAACCAAATTTTTGTTTGTCTTTCTCGTGTGATACACACATTTGTCATAGTTTCCCATCGCTTATCTAACTGTAGCATTTATTGGTCAGCTAAGTACATGTTCATATCATCTTAAACATATCTCTTAAAGTTTTCCCTCAATATGTTACCCTTGTATGTACTCATCTTTGCAACTCTTATTTTCTACTTATGTGCTTTGGCTATAGTCCAACATTCAACTTTATATAACATGGTTTAATCGTAATTTTGTAAAACTTTTATTTAAGTCTTAGAGGTACCTTACAATCATAAAGAACACATTCTCCTCCATGACAATCATTCTTCTTTTATTATATATAAGACATCTTTCTCAGTCTCTTTATCCTTTTGCAAAAAACAATCCTAGATATTTAAAATTCTCACATATAACTCGTCATCTCCTAACTTAACAATTATCTTATTATGTCTAATATTGCTAAACTTAAATTTCATATATTCTGTCCTTACATTACTAAGTTTAAAATCTTTCATTTTTAACGTTTCTCGTCAAAATTCGAGTTTAGGAGTTACTTCTTCACATGTCTCATCTACCAAAAATAATATCATTTGCAAACAACATATATCACGATACTGTATCTTAAATGTGTCTCTGATTCTCGAATCACTTTCGTTAATATGTTGAATTAGTTAAATATACGTTATACTAACACCTTTCTTTTCTATAACTCTTGTATACTTTCTCTTGGGATTTTATCATAAGTTTTTTCTAGGTCGGTAAATACCATATGTAAGTTTTGCTTATGTTTCGATACTTTCTAGGCATAAATTCAAATTTATTTTCAGTCACTGCCACCCTGTTCTCTTTCCTTAATCTTTTTTTATTATTCTTTTTTAAAGTTTCATGGTATTATTCTTTTGTTTAATACCTATATAGTTTGTACAATTTTATACGTCTTCTTTATTCTTATATAAGAGAACTAAAGTACTTATCCTCCGTTAGATATTTTATTATTTTTTAATATCACGTCGAATAACTTTGCAAGTCATTCAATACCTTTTATTGTTTCATCCTTTAGCGAACTATAGATAATAATACCTACTCTATTTCTTATTTTACTCTTAACTGTGTACCATAATTTAAAACTCGAATTCTATATTATCTTTGCCTTCTCTCCTATCTTTTTTGTCTCAACAAAATATTAATTTTTCTCTTAATCTATTTATTATCTCCATTGCTTTATAGTCAGCGTTCCTAGATTCCATATTCCAAATCTTAGACAATTTATGGTGTGAAAAGATTTACATATTTAGCGTTACACCCAAATTCTCATGTAGATGTAGCACTATGGTCGAATCTTACAAGGGAACATCTTAGCATTAGCATATTAGTTTGATGAATTCATTCATTAAACATTTGCCACATTAGCTGATAACCTAACGTGCAACCCTCGTCTTGTTTCATCCGAGTTTGGGACCAACATTGATGGGTTTGAATTAAGAATTAAAGGAGGAAAAAAGGTTTGAGAATAAAAGAGTAACTTAACAATCTTTTGCTACCTAAGTTGCTATCCCCTCCTTATTGCCACCACAAGCATCAAAAATACCATGAAGATCATGTCTACCTTTGCCGCATGTTGCTCTCGTAGCCTTGTTGCCACTATTACCCAGCCAACACTAACCACGATTTACCAACGTTGTCGAAGTTGCTCCCACAATTTACCATTCAAGACCATTGTTAACATTGATGTGGCCCCGCTGCACTTTTTTATTACAATCACTCTAGTGTCCCCTTTACACCTTGTTTCTCTTGTGATCTCCCAATGCTACTTGTGATCTCCCAATGCCAATGAAGTTACCTCACGTGTCATCCATAGTATACTTTTGGTTCCAATTAATACCCTAATTTTGCATTTGAATCCTTTATATGTTATATCCTAGTGTCGTTAAAAAAATTATTATTGTTGTTACTATAGCAATAACATGAGGAAAAAAAGGAAAAAAATAGTGAAAAAGTAGGAAAAGAAAACGCAGTGCAAGATTGAAAGAAAAAAAATATGTAAAAAGAGGAAGACAAAGCTATAAAACTATCAATTTTTTGAAAGGGAAATTGTAAAATTGCAATAGCAATCATCTTTGTTTATTAGCAAAGGTTAAGAACTCATGTCAAGTTCAAATCAGCATCTCGTATCAAGTATATCCATCCATTTTGTCAAACTCATACCTCATGACAATTTTAATATTAATGAAAGTTTTCATCATCTTTGATTAAGTGTGTTTTCTCTTTAAAAATTACTTTGGTTTATTAAGTAATTTTAAATTACTTGCATTTCATAAGCTTTATATTATCATATATTTTATACAACAATAATAATCAAGCCCTATTTTACTAAGTGGGATTGGTTATGTGGATCTTTTTACACTATTGGGCTCTATTCTCTACTATATCATCATCTATGTTTAAATAAATTTTATTTTATTTTATTGTTGCTAACCCAGTTTTCTTTTGTCTTTCTCTATCTCGTTTGATGTACGTGTTTATTATAGTTTTACATCGCCTAATTGGAGCATTTATTGGTTGTCGAAATATATGCCCTAACCATCATTATCATATGTTTCATAATCATAAAAAATTTGATTATATTATTTTCTATTTTATTTAATCATCATTTACCCTAATGTATGTATTGATTGAAAATTCATTTGACGAGAACCAAATGATTTTAATTTGCCAGTTACACTTAGTGGAACAATTAATTTTTTTTTTTTGGCAATATGTCTAAAGTATTAGATATGAAGATGGATAAGAACTGATTACATATTGACATGAAATAAAAAAAACAATAAAAATATATGCCAAAAAAAAAAACTTAAGCTCAAAGACATCTCCCAAAGACTATGTATCTTTTATAATCCGTCATGTAGATAAAATAATAGAGTTGTACTCAAATAACATAATTTAAAATAAACCCTCTAATGACACCTTAGATATGTCTTAGAAGAATCTCACTTGACCTCTTTTGAGACTAATGGTCGTAATAGTAGCCACAACTTGACTTTTAGATCTTAGCTCATTCATGTTATCAAGGGCGATAAAAGAGGAAACTAAACAAAATAAACTAATAATAGAAGATATTAACTAAAAATTTGCAAATCACTTTTGTAATGAATTTTTTATTTTAATGATGGAGATTAAATGTCTTATTTCCTTCTATTTGCTAAAGTGAAAGATCCACTTTGTATATGAGAGTTATATATGTTGATACTTTTAAATAAAATTATAGATATCCTTTATAATTACTTTATTTGATTATATTGTAAGGATTATTGATTACAATGTTGCTTGTCCAATTATTTAAACATAATTTTAACTTTAAAATTGGAAGATATGCTAATTTGCTAATAGAAACTTGAGAATTCATTTTTGTATGTTGAGTTTGTTTTAGGTTTTGTGAAATCATCCTCTTCATTATTGTTTCATTTCATCATCATCACTTTCATGTCGCATGATTTTAATGACTGTATGAACATTATTCTCGTCGTATAAGAATTCAGATGTTTCTTCACTCCTTGGAAAGATAGACCAAAAAAGAATATCACAAGCTCAAAGCGTAAAAAGAAATTGAATGTGTCAATTTCATTCTCATTGGAATATTAAAGAAACATGGTTAAACAAACTTAGTGAACTAATTGGTTCTTATGTTTAAAAATTATGCCGAAGAAGATAAGGCGACAACTTGCTTGGAGTCATGTTTTGGAGGAGAATAATGCACATGGGAAATGAAAATAATATTGAAAAAATAAATTAGGTATTAATTAGAGATTAAGGCATCCTAAGGAAAAAATTAGAAAATATATGTGACGCATGTTGAAATTTAATTTTTGTCGATTAATAATTAACACTAGTCATCGTGCACAAGTATTACATGGGCAATATAATACATGAATATGATAAATTGAACTTGATAAGGGTGTGCCAAGCCCATATAGTAGTGCAACGCAAGGGGAACGCTTGAGAACCCCTAAGTAAGCTACTGTAACGGACTCTCTCTTATAAAAAATTAATTTAATTTTTTATATCAGATTTAAATTGATAAGAACAGATAATACACTTGATCTTAGCCAAAAAAAAAAAGAAAAAGAAAGGTATGCTTTTTAATGTCGCCGACCCAAGATATTAGCTTCTCTGTTTGACGTGTTATCAATCCTAAGATGTGGGACTAACCCTATGTTTGGGAGGAGGTGAGTGAAGGGTAAGTAAAGGGAAGGTAATGTTTACCCTTGTTTGGGAAGGAGATAAACAAAT
>JBAMIE010207336.1:0-10566 GCA_037177295.1 Kaempferia parviflora
TCTTATTTTCAAAATAAATTTACATAATGAAATTATTGGCTAGTAAGAGTTTTTGAATTGTCTTTTTCTAAATAAATATTTTAACCATATATTCTTTCCCTTAAATTAAAAAATTGAGAAATTTTAAGGCTATAAAGAGTGTGTTTTTAAGGTTAAAATATATATAAAAAAATTATAATGTTTGTCAAAACTTTGCTAAGTAAAATTCTATTTTGAGAAGCAATAACATAAGTGTTTTTTTAAAAAAAAAAATCAAGTAAACATGATAAGTGTTTTTCAAAAATTTCTAAGCCTTTTTGACAAAACCCTTTTTCAAAAAATAAAACTAATTTAACTGCTTTTGTAGAATTTTTTTAGTATTTTTTTAAAAAAAAAATCAAATAGAAGGCTTCCCAAAACAAGTTTGCAATGCTAAGTTTTTCATATATATATAATCTTTTAATTAGAACTTTCCCTTAATATGACACATCTTTAGGAATCTTTGTTATCACTCAAAAAATTTCCTAAGTATCTTAAGGGTTAATTCAGCTAAAAAAACCAGCTAAAGTAATTATACAAAATTTTGCAAAGCATTTAAAAAAATTACAAAGCAATAGTTTAAAACTAAAAATTTTGTAAAAGGGTATTTTTCAGAACAAGTGTTTAAGCAAAGTTTTAAGATATTTTTCAACTACATTTTAATATATATTTGAAAATTTTGAAAGTTCTCGAAAGAATTAAAAAAATCTTAAAACAAAGTCTTGAGGATATTTGCTAAAATACTTTATTTTTCAAAAATATATCTTTCAAACGAATCTCCCCCTTAACATGACACTTTGATCCTTAACTTTTAAAAATTAGTAAAATATGATGATTTTGCACTTATTCAATCATGAATAAATCCTTTTAACTTTTCCTACCATCTCAACCATTCTAGATTTTCAAGCACGGTAACCTTGTGTATTTAGAGAAATACTTCAAATGATTATTTTAAAAAAAATGATCAAAATTTGACCATAGATATTCGGTCAAATTTGATTAAGGTTTGAGTTTCAAGGATTTTATTTTATTTTATTTTATTTGGTTTGGTTTGGTTTGATTTGGTTTGGTTTGATTCATTAGATCAATTAAGGTTTAATTGGGGTTTGGTTGGGTTAAGCTAATTCTCAATTTTAGTCTAAATTCATCTCACCCTTTTCTAGATTGTCAACCATGTTAATCCTAAGGGTGTTTGTGAGATAGTTGGTTAGTTTTAACTTAGATTAGACTAGATTTGAGTCTAATTAAGGTTAATTAGGTTTTGGATTTAATTTATTCCTTAATCATCTCACTCAGTCTAGGTTATCAGATAAAGGTATCCTATAATTTTGTGAGATGAGATACATTAATTGTTAGGGGTTGGTTTAACTTGTGTTAGATTCAAGTTTAGCTTGGGTACCATAAATAGACATTCTTTGGATAAATTTCTAGGCTGTGGTGAGTCACCTGGATCTCATTAAAGTAACCACATGCTTTGAAATTTTCCAAATAGTGTCCTACCTATTGTATTTAGTACCAAACTTTGGTCTAACCAGTTTAGATTGGAAAGGGATAGCTTCAGTTAGTTCCACTAAGTTGTCTGTACCAGGTCGAAGTCATATCTTCCTAGACATGCATAGACTTAGATTTCCTAAATTACTATCATCCCAATCTTCTATAATATTGCATGTCAAGTTAAATCTATCCCTAATTAGTCTAGTCCTAATTACTCTTATGAGTAAGGTTTATGTTCTTGAGGTGCTAGCTAGTCTGGAGCCTCCCCCTCAATTCATGGAGTTGAGTTTTGTCTTTTGTTTATGTCGATTATAGTTGAAATTTGTTTTATTGTAGGTTTTATATTCTGGATTTGGTTTCTGTTTAATTCCCAAATTGGAGTAGAGTTTGAATTTGATTGCACTTGATTTGATTAAATCATTTTAAGTTCTTATATAGTGAATTTGATTTTTGGGTACATAAAATTGATTAAGTCCTACTTGCATGGTTAAACACACTTTTGGAACCCAAGCTTGAGTGCATTTCTTAGTTTTAGTATGGTCAAAAAAAATTTAAAATTAGATTTTGAATTGTATCCGAGTCTGGACTTATTATACACAGCTCTTTGGGATCTAAGTATCATATTCAGATATTTGGTCCCTGAGATAAACTTTTCCAACTGAGCTTTTAACTCTTTAACTTGACTTTTCAAGTTAGAATTTTCTTCCTCAAGTTTTGCAACCTGAGTTGATTTTCCATCTTGATCAGATTCAGTTGAAGGACCCAAGCTCAAGTGTTCCTTGAGGATGTTATTTTCTTCAAGGAGGAGTTTAGCGTGCTCCTCAGTTTTAGTTAATTTTTTTTTCAAAAAAGACATGATTCTAAAAAATTCGACTGAAAAATTAGAGTTTACCCCAACTGGTTCTTCAGAACCAGATTTAGATTCTTCTTATTGTTCTGACTCGTATCCAGTCGCCATCAGTGCTAGGTAGCTGGTTTGCTTTGGTTCTCAGCTTCTGAATCATCTGAGGTTAAGTTGTCCCAGGTTGCCTTGAGTGTCTTCTTCTGCTTTGTCTTCTTTGACTTTTCTTCATTAGGACATTCTGCTTGAAGTGACCGTTCTTGTTGCATTCATAGCAGGGTGTTGAGTGTTTTATTGTCAATCTAGGTCTTCTTCTTTTCATCTACATTCCAGTCTTCAGGTTTGCTGGGTTTATTAGTCCTTATATCAACTGGGGCCTTGTATCCTTGTCTGACTGAAAATCATTGATCGATGTCGGTCTTCGATGTCGGTCTTCAAGTACACCTCCATTCTTCTCTTCCAATATTAGAAATCATCGCCAGAGAAGAAAAGAGGCCGAGCAGTGTTGTAGCCTTCAGATTGGGCCATTTGGATCCTTCCACACAAATAAACAATACAAAGAAATTCCAAGACTAGGTCTTGGATTAGTAGTGCGGGAAGTATATATATATATATATATATATAAACAGGTTCGAGTGGTGTTGCACCAACTTCGAGAAAAATCGATTCGATCAAAAAAATTGATCAGAAAAGATAATTATACCAGTTTTAACCTAATCCGTAAAACTTAAAGTCGAAAAAGAATTTAAAATAAATCAAAACAAATCCCCTCTTGCTTGATTGGGGGTTTTGCCAATTCAGAGTGACTTGGCTCTGATACCACTTTTAGGATCGATGAAGACGATAGAGGGGGGTGAATATCGTTCGTTTAAAAATATCAAAGTAAATGGAAATATACATCGGAAAATTAAATAACACAGAGGTTTTACTTTGTTTGGAGCCTTGGACGACTCCTACTCAAAAGCCCACGGTCCTTTGCACCGTATCGATGGAAATCACTATAATATCGGAATTATTACAAGATTGAATTATAGATTTGTTTTAAACTAAAATATTACCAACTCTAAAATGTAATTTCAAATAAGCCCAGGAGTTGGCATCGGCTGTCAGCAGCGGTTGGAAGTCCGGAGTGGTAGCACGTTAGTAGAAGCGAAGTCTCGGAGTACCGGGAAGCAGCAGAACATGTAAGGAATTGCTTGAAGAGTTGTTTTTGAAGCTTGGGCCGTGTACTCTTTATATAGAGAGTTGAAGGCGCCTTCAACACCCATGAAGGCGCCTTAAGGGTGATAGGTTTTATCCCGAAGATGCAGGTCTTATCGTCGACGAAGTTTGAAAATTAATCCTCCCGAAGGCGCCATCAGCGCAGTGAAGGAGCCTTTGGGCCTTTCTGCTGAAGGCTTTCTACCTTCACGCTGGAGGCACCTTCAGTACTGTTCATCTGTGATTAAACTTCACTTTTGACTTGCAAAATAGTGTTAGAAGCACAAAAAACATATATTCTATAAAATAAAGTTAGTACAACAATTTAAGGGTAGTATTAATTAAGTTTTGTCCCTCCAAGACCAAAACTTAGTCAAGAAACTTAGCTTAGATTCCCAAAATAGTTCTAAGCTGGTTCGACGTCTATTTATTCCTTCGAACAGGAGCACGTCCTCACCAGTCACTCTCCTCTAGTGACTTACCTAACTTACCTTTTGGAATCGGACATTCGGAACTCTGACACTGGAATCGAACATCCGGATCGTTTACACCAGAATCGCACATCTTGGATCGCCCACACTTGGAATTGAACATCCCGAATCGTCACACCAGGAGTCAGACATCCCGGATCGTCTATACTGAGAGTCGGACATCCCGGATCGTCTATACCAGAAGTCGAACATCCTGATATACCAGATTCGAACCTCTGGACTTTTTCTACAAACTCCACAGACTTGTTAGATCACACCGACTCTAACTTTAACCTACTTGTCATTCATCAAAACCTAAGTTTGACTACCAGTACAAATTGCACCAACAATTACTCCCTCTTGTTGGTGCACTAACAATCACGTCTTCCAACTAGAGTAAGCACTCTAGATGTTCGAGAGAAGGGATGTCCTCTGTCACCAAGGGCCTTGTCTCTTGATCTACAAAGTTCAATCCACCTAGAATACAGAATTATACATCTAAACAATGAAATAACACAATCTAAGCACAAGGAATTCATTTAGACATTTTATCGAATAGAAACAAGGTAAGGCCTATCATTCAACATAGGAAATTAGTCAATCCATAGAGTTTACATCAATCACACATTACAATTACTCCCTCCATTCCTAGGATAAGAGATTTGCTCACTAATTATAAGGAAAACAATTCAAAGACAAATGGATTAAAGCTTCACCCAAACACCAAAGAGAGAAAGGGGAGAAAAGCTTATCTTTGCACGAATGAGTCTTCGAATCCAATCCTTAGCTTCGAGATGTAGATGCGAGAGCGGCAGTGGCTTTGAATTGTCGGAGATGATCTCAGATGATGGAAAGAGACCTTGGCGGTTTTCTCCAAAGGGTGGACCTCTTTCCTAAGCAAAGGGGAGAAGTTCCCCTTATATAGGCAAGGACCACCCTGCCTATGCACGGGTCATCGTACGGTCCTGTAGATTCACACGACCGTTCGAGGCCAAGTACTGTGAAAGGTTACATGACCATGCAAGGACGAGTATGAATCATCACTGGAGTTGGCACACCGTCGTGTGTTTTTACAAGGTCATTCAGGGCTCTACACTGGAAATGTCACACGGTCGTGTGAAAACACATGGCCATGCAAGGTTTGTTGCTGATTCTTCTCCCTTGCTTGCACAACCATGCAGTGTAGGCACACGGTCGTGTGTGGCCTGGGTTCGGTCGTGTGTGTTGGGTACTTCTCTTTGCTGGGGAATGCATCCATATCCGCTCTATCTTCCGGTTGATGCTTTGAAATATGTGTTTGCTCCTTTTTCACTCCAAAAGTGCATCCTAACATAAAAAATCATAAAAGAGCTGATCTCCACACAAAGAGAGTAATCATGCTGAAATATGAATGAATAAAGGTGCAATAGCGTAAATCATATAAGTGAAAGCAAGATGATGTGTAGAAAAGCATGCATAAATGTATATAAAATCCACGCACATCACACCCTCAAACTTAAACTTTTTTTGTCCTCAATCAAAACCCTATAGCTATCCTCATGTACTGGTATAATGCATCATAATATTTGATAAATCGATCTAACTATATCAAATAGTGATATTGATGAGTATGTTCATTAAATGAATTGAATGTATCTAAACTTAGGTTCTTCGTGCTCAGTGTGATGAGTGGCCAAAATTTTTTAAGTCTCAATCCTCAATCCTAATCACATCATCATTAGGCTATTTTTTCTTTCTGTTCTCAGCAATATACACTTACCTACCACATGCTTAGTTTATTTTTCTTAAACAACCTAAGGTATCAAAGGCGTGCTCGAAGTCAAGAGAAACATAGCATTCATTTCCCCATTAACCTAACTCAGTCTCAAAGGGGAAAATGCTAGTTTCCACTCACAACAACTAATTTTTTAATCCCTTATTGAAAGCTCATTTTTTTGATGCTTTAAATGATCAAGAACTAACACAAAGGCATATATGTACAAATGCAAATATTGGTATTCAAAATTTTCCATATGAGCTCTAATGACTTGAGTATCATCTAGTAACCAAAATAAAGTATAAGAAATCACCATGAGAACTCAAGTACTAATCAAGCTAAATGAATCATAAATATTCTCAAGATTATCAACTCTTAAAATTTGGCAATGTGTAAGAGAACCTTAAGCTAGGCAACAAATCAATTCTTTCAACTCAAAGCAATGCTCATTTCATGTAACTAAAGATAGAGAAACTAAATCATCAAACATACTAGCACTAACAAGCACAATGGCATGAGTCTAACTATAAACGTCCTAGAAGTTTTACTTTTGGACTAGTTAACAGTAAAAAATATGAAAGATGTACTCCATAAGTCACAACAAGCAACACACAAATAAGCAACAAACTAAAATGCAAAGCATAGAAGAAAAGAAAAACACTATTTATAAAAATCCACCCAAGACTTGGAACTTTTATTATCCCAATGAAATCAATGAGGTGGAGGAGAGTGATAATATGATAGATAATGATATCCTAGTGTAGGGTACAGACAAGGAGGAGGCTGACTTCATGTTAGGTACGAGACCCACGAGGAAATCGAGGATATTGTGGTAGCTCGCCTAAGCACTCATGATAATGATAAAGTACATCTACCTCATTCTTAGTGATATTCATGGAGCTCATGAAATTCTCCATTCTCTCCCTATCAGCATAATAGGATGGGGCAAAATTGACAAATTGATCTATGAATTTCCTCGTACAAGAGAAAAGATTTTGTACTTCATTGAATTGCTCGCTACTCAAGGTATAATGGTCCTAAAGCAATGGGAAGTATTCTGCAAAGTGTGTAGAGAATCCAATGAAGTACGTAAATAAGAGAAATCGAAACTAGAAAAGTCCGCACCACCAAACGCAAAAGAATGTCTTGTTGTCTCAAGAAATCTGGCCGACTGCGGGATTCGTGGTGAGGGATCTTCATGGGATGCTCTAGGTGTAGAGGCAGTACTGGATACAGGATCCTGAATGATCCAGTTGACTGAGTTGTGAATAGAAGTTCGGTCGGGGCTAGGTAAAGGAAGAGAGAATCCCTCTGTCCTTATGAAGACTTATTCATTATCTTCCCGCCGAATCATTTTCATTGTTTAACACATGTCAATATCAATTTTAGTGTTTCCTGCAACAAAATTTAATCCAAAAAGTCACACTCTAAATGGTAAGCAATGTATATTATCAATCCACCAAACACAATAGTACTCGAGCTAGCTTTGCTTGCTCTAACAAAAGTTTGAAGGAATGAAATCCAATATCAAATTCAACATTATTAACTATAGCCCAAAGAGAATAAAGTTCTACTATTTTCACCACCCCTTCACTCTCACCTCTACTAAAGATGATATTTCTCATGGCACAGTGAAGGTAATAAAAGACAGAGTTTTGTATATTTGAGGGTTTGGACCTGGATGTTTGATATCCTTCAGTCTATCCTGTTATGTCTTACTAAAATTTATTGCCATTAAACCTATGATCATACTCTCGAGTTGCCCAGTTTCATGCCAAAGCAATTGTTAAAATCATAAAGAGTCCATTAGCAATCATGGTTCATAAGTCTAAAATTGATGTTACCATCATGATCATCTTCCGATGTAAAATGGGACTCTAAAGAGCTTAAAAATTCAAGCACTAAGCGAGGGTAGGTTGGGAAATTACTATACATCAAATCATTCATATCAAGGTTACTAATAAGACAATCAACATCATCCTTGATACCCAACATAAATCTATGGTAGAACCATCAAGATATATAGTGCATACAATTCTACGAGCAACAAGCACATCAAATTGAGCTTTTTGATCATCATTACGAAAGATAATACTGAATTGATTTTCTATATTTTCGTCGCATGCCCTCCGCTTTCCTTTACCTTTCCTCATGCTTGTCGCGTCCCCTTTGTCCTTATATTTTCTTGGTTCTTTCCATCCATTGGATCCACCACTTGATTTTACACTCCTCCTAAACCTTTTCATGAGATGGGCATTGTGAAGGTTGTAGTGGAGAGGGGGTTTATTCAAGAAGAAGAAAGGATCTCTCTTTAAAACCTAGATCTAGATCTAGGGAAGATTAGATCTAAGAAACAAAGATGTTTCTTGTGGTTTCTTGGGGTTAGGTGGAAGAAGGAAGAGATCTTGGGTGAGCAGAAAAAATTAGAGAAGGAAGGAAGAAGAAAGAAGTTTTAAAGAAGATAACAAAAGATGGGGTAGGCCGCGAGAGTGCACGGTCGTGCAATTTTGTACGGTCGTGTGGGGGTTTATTTAGCTAAATTTGTACGGGTCATGTGAAAATATACGGTCACACAGGGGTTTGCTCGGGATGGATTGCACATGCAGTGTGCTTTCACACGGCCGCCCAGGGGTTGCTACGGGAGGATGAGCATGGTCGTGCACTATGCTCATACGGCCGTGTGAGGATTCATACGGTTGTGTATGCCCTATTTTCCCCTACACTTGATTTATTTGGCCCCTTTCCCCATGTGCAGGCCTCCCAAAAATCTGAAACATAATTACATCGTGTTAGGCTCAATAAAGTGCTAAAGAATAAAGAAAAATAACGAAAGAAAAACCCTTAGGTTGTCTCCCAAGAAGTGCTTATTTAAGGTCTTTAACTCGACCACCTTAAGGCCAATTAAGACCCATTGACCTTCGAGGGTAGGTTATTCCTCCCAAGGAAATCCAAGGTTCCACCATCTCTTATCCGGGCTCTCGGCGGACAGACATATTTGTCATTTTGAGTACGTGCTCGCCATTCCTTGCCTTCCGAACTCGATGCTAGCTCCGGAGATCGCCTTGGATGGTGGTAATGAAACGACTCTAGTTGAACTTTTGAAGGACTGCTACACAAACTTGAAAGAAGAGGGATATGGTTAGAAGATTTTGAAAGATAAAAAATTAACTTATCTTTGCCAACTTGTAGTAACAATGTGTAGTTCTTCATGTCAATCAATGCTCCTACTATGGCGAGAAAAAGTCTTCCCAATAGTAGAGGAATCTTCATACCTTCCTCCATGTCGAAGACAACAAAATCGATGGAAATTGTACATCCACCTACTTCCATCGGCACGTTCTCCACTATCCCCAAAAGATATCTGCATGAATGATCAACTAACTGCAGTGTAATGGTGGTTAGTTTTAAATTATGAAATCTCAATTTCTTGCATAAAGAAGAAGGAATAAGACACACACTTGCTCCAAGATCACAGAAAGTCTTACCAAAAATTATAGTTCCTATCTTGCAAGGAATTGAAAAGCTACCTGGATCTTTCAGCCCAAGAGGAATTGCATTGAGCAAGAGAGCACTACAATTCTTCATCAGAGCAATGGTATCATGTCCTTTTCTTCTTTCGTTGCTCATGATTTCCTTCAAAAATTTTACAAACTTGGGCTTTTGTTGTAGATCATCAAGAAGAGGGATTTCTATGCACAATGATTTGATTTTCTCCAAGAACTTTTCAAACTCTTCATCTTTTTTTGTGATGGCTAACTGTGGAGGGAAAGGAACAGGTAGTCTTGGTTGTTGAGTAGGAAGTGACAATTCAACTCCTATAGTATTCTCCTCCTTCTGTTGAATCTCTTCAATCTGAGGGAATGAAAGAGAGGGACTTCCTTCTTGCTCGGTTTCCTTGGAAGCAGTCACTTGGGACTCCCCCAAGGTCCGTCCGCTTCTAAGTTCTATGCGGCTGTAGTGTTCCACTAGATTGACTTCTGGCTTGCCTGGGAAATTTCCTTGTTCCCTTAATGATGAACTAGCAATTTCAGCTATTTGACCTTCAAGCTTTTTCATGTGATTCTCTTGATTGTCCAATCTGGTATTTATTTGCTTGATCTCAGATTTCATTTCCTTGTTAATCAAAAGGTCTTCCATCATTTTTTAAAGTCTGGACAAGGACTGATTTTGTTAGTTGTTGGATGACTGCCCATACTCTTGATTGTTGTTGCGATAAGAAAAATTTGGATGATTCTTCCAACCAGCATTATATGTGTTTGAATATGAGTTGTTCTGTCATGTGTTGAAATTACCAATTGCATCACAATGTTCAATTTGATTTAATTGATTTACTACAGCTCCCAATGAACAACCTTCTCTTGCATGTTCAAATCTTCCACATACCTCACAAGTTGTGATTATAGAATTTACCTAATTGGTGTCCATGATATCGACTTTCTTGGTAAGTGTATCCATCTTGGCAGAGATTAAATTCAACACATCCACATTAAACGATCCCGGGGCAATCATGGGATTTTCACTGTGTTCTGATAGAGCTGTCAGACAGGCCAATTCGTGGCGGGACGGGTCGGCCCGTGGCAAACCGGCCATTTGGCGGGGCGGGGCGGGCTGACCCGACATTTTGGCGGGTTGGGAAATCCCTAACCCAACCCAATCTAAGGCGGGTTGCGGGTTAGGCGGGCCAACCCGCGGACCCATCAAAAAATTAAAAAAAATAATAATAAAAAAAAGTTTTATATCTTCAACGTTTATTTCAGAAAAGTTTCATCAATCAAATGTATCTAAAA
>JBAMIE010207427.1:0-10561 GCA_037177295.1 Kaempferia parviflora
GGATCAAAGCTCCAAGCAGCCCGATCGCGGAGATTTTCCCCACCGATCACGGAGATTTTCGTCCCAAAATTTATCGCAAAAATTTTTGCAATGAATTTTTTTTTTAAAATTCGTCCCTAAATTTGTTGCAGAATGAACTTTTTTTTTTGTAGTGTCAGTGGTCCTGCTGAAACTATTCTATGGGACTTACCGTGCCACCTAGATATCCACGGGCTTCACTTTCCATCCTCTCTCGGTCGGTTATGTTTGATCTGGCGTGTTCCTTAGAGCTCACATCCCGATTCACCCGGACATCTACAAGGCTCCGCTCCTCGTTCGATCGAACGGGTTCCTTAGGGCCCACATCCCGGTTCACCCCAGACATTCCCATAAGGCCCCCTATCTACAATGGGACAGTATGATACGGGATAAGCATGGTAATCCTCATTTAATGTGAAGATTATGAGAGACATTATAAAGACAGATCCTTCTCCGTTGGTGGAGGTACGCACGCGCACTTACGCTCACGCATCTACTTTCATTTTCTTCTATTTGCTGTCATTGTGTTGACTTGATCACCAGAGTAACCTCGTTGGGGACTCCTCCCTGACTTGCTTAATGGCAATTCGCTTCCTCCTCGTTTAGCATTTGCAGGCAGGAAGCTCTCAGAGTGCTCGCAGTCAACATTCGTGTCAGTTCACCAATGGTCCACAGCTTATAGCTTCTAGAAGGGATCAAATTTGGCGTCGTCTGTGGGAACCTCTCCGCCTGGTCTAGAACATGTAAATGGACGATACTGGCAAGCTCACCATCGTCACCTTGTCGCAAGAAGATTAGAGTTGTTAATTATGGACATAGCACAAGCTTTGGCGCAAAAGTAACAAGCGACGGAGCTGCCCCTCTCAAAAGCACTGGTGGCCTCATAAGAAAAGCCACGAGCAACGGATAGGAGATCTAAATAAAAACAACGAGTTTCCCAAAGTATTGCTTTAAATACCCACAAAAGACTCGGCTAGGGCCGAGCACTCTCAAGCCTCCTCTACTACAGATTCGCCTCTCCGTGATCCTCGGTAGGGAAAAGCACCCGCTGTGCACAAATCCCCCGAGCGACTAAACGTACCATTCAATTGGGAAATTCTGGAAGACTAACTGCCCAAGCATTTTTGACCCCGTCTATCGGAGAATATGAAAGCTCCACTAACCCAGCAAACCACCTATGACATTTCGAAAACGTCACTCTGCTTCACCAGTATACAGAGAGAGTTAAGTGCTGAGCATTTTTGACATCCCTGTTTGGCTCGACATAGTGGTGGTTCAACCATCTCCTGGATGGCTCCATCACCTGCTTCAAAAATCTCAAGAGAGTTTTCCTATATCACTTTGTCAATAACCGACGATACTATAAGACAAACTTGAGTATTTTCACCTTGAAGCAAGGAGTAAAAGAATCTTTAAAAGCATACATAAAGCGGTTTAACGCTATGAATGTTCCCTCTCCCACCTCTGAAGGATTTTGACGGTCTACATGGGCAGACTGTTAAGTATATTAATGTTGAGGAAGCGCAAGCCATTCGAAAAAAAGAAGCACCCACTCCAACCCCTACCCCTTCCAAGTTGAGCGGAAAGCTCACCTCTTCTAGCATGGCACAGAAAGCGCTAGCTGAACTCCCTCCCTGCCACTCGGGAGGGGAGGATAGTGCAGTATGTAGAAATGACTAAGCCCTCCTTCACCGAGCCCTGTTGTTGGATACCGACTTTCTATACCTACCATAGAACCAATACTCACAACACTCAAAATGGTCAACAGTACATCGGGGACTGCCGCTGGACGGCTGAGCAAGGATAGTCACCCCTCAAATTACTCACCAGTTGCTTCGCCGTGTAATTCCTTTCAGCCAAAAGATGGTGCAAAGTATACATGAATCACAGCAAAGTTGACCATGGCTCCGACACTACTATCAATCATGAACACAATTTCATCTTCACGAGCTTCACTAAAATTTTGTTTTAAAACCGAATCCAATAGAAGTCACACCTATTCTAAAGTTGACGAACCCATAACAATTTGTGGAACATGCAAAAGGATCAAATAGTGAATCCATTATTATTGTTTTCCTCAGATTATCAGTGAAAGTAACTTTTTGGTTGAAGAAAAAAAAAACAGTATCCTACAAACGTCGCACCAGTCACCCATGACGCTTCTATTAGATTTTTCACTAACCCTATCCACCGAGGTAATATTTGTTGAAACCACATACGTCGGAATAATCATTACTACAAAATACAAATAATTCTGATAATTTGTCAGCATAACCCTTATTTAATATATACTTTTTAAATAAGAACATACATGTTAATAATATACAAAATCTTTTGAAAAGGCTACAATATGTGACCAACAAACAAATTCCGGTACACAAAACTCCCATTCATATGAGATCCCGATGAAAACTCGGATCGGATCACATTGGGTCAATTATACACTGTCTTCCTTATATGTTTTTTGCAAAAGCTTATTTCCACTTCTCGATCCCATGATCTCAAGGCAGCAACTTTCCAGTTTTCCAGTTGCACCAAAACTCTCCTTCAATGAATAACCAACAATAAGAAATCAAATTTAATAAATTACAAATTTAACAACTTGGACAATTAACTAAATAATATACCTTCTTGAGACTACTTATCACTCATTATTTTAAGCAAATAATACGAGCAAATAATAAACATACACAATTTTAAAGCAATTACCTATAAATTAGAGAGGTCGTGAAAAGAAGATTGTGATAAGTGCTTGAAAAGGAAAGACTAGTGCTGGAAAGGGGAAGACTCTTCTAGGACATAAGGACACATGAGATGGAATCAAGGGATGAATCAGACACAATTAAGGGAGGGCAGAGAAGCTGTTAAAGGATGGATCTTGCAAGAGAGGAAGATCTTCCACGAGAACAGGTTGAGGGTGAGGGCTTTAGGGAAAGCATCCTCATATCTTGTATTTTTTTCCTTTTTATCTTCTTTCCCCTCGCATATTGTACTTTTCATTTTCATGTCAATATCCTCAAACATGTAAAACTTTCGTGCAGTATCACAAGCAGGAAAAACAGATTGCATCGGGAGAGCATTCAAGTCAAGTATATACTCCCTTCTATTTCTTGTGCTATAGATTTTTCCTTTTAATGTCCCATGTCATGTATCTTGAAAATTGCAATACTTCCTCAAAGTATCACAAGCAAGAAATTAGAGTTCCAACTATCGAACGATTGGTATTGGGTGAACATTTGTGGATATAAGCCCCCTTTCATCCTTGTAATTTATTAATTTACATGTCCTGTATCTTGAGATTTGCTAAACTTTCTTGTAGTATCGTAAGCAGGAAAATACAACATATCCTGTATCTTGAGACTTGCGAAACTTTCTTGTAGGATCGTAAGCAGGAAAATACAGCTTTAACTATTGGAAGATTGTATCGGGTGAACATTTATGTCATACATGCTCCCCTTCTTTTCTTCCTTGTGCTAGTTTCTTGTATGCATATGCCATATTGATATGCATAAGCTTCAATGTTGCTATTGAAAATTGCCTAACCCAAACCCTATAACCTGTGGCTGTCCAAATTGGCAACCTTAGCTTTTGTTTTAACCAGCCAATGCAGTTTAACATTGTAGGGAATTGTTCTAAACAACTGGGCAAAGAGTGTTAATAGTATTGGAATCTAGTAGGGAATAGTGTCAGTGAGGCTTCCACCTATAAGATACACATAAGATAAACATATAATAAAACATTGACATAGAAATCTCAAGAGAATGAGAAAAAAAGTTTCATAACTTGCCTCTATAGAAGAGTCAAGATTCCATACCTATTGAAAACCTTTCTATTTTAACGGATTCCAATTGCAATATCACCATCTGTAATGAATGGTCAGAGAAATAGGAACAGATGATAGACTCAGCCATATAAGATTTCCCTAGTAACAGAAAGGATCAATTGGAAGGACAATTGTGACACTAGCAAGTTACCGGCATGACAGTTATTATGATGAATGAACCACATTTCTTCGTAACAATTTTCATCAAGAACATGCAAAAAAAGTCTTTTTTTGCTTACTTATCTTGACGTTTGGCAAATATGAATTTATGGTCTAGAAAGAATAGACAATAGACAAAATAGCAATCATACAAAGCTAATCAAAATCAAACTGTAACAAAATAAAATAAAATAAACTCATCATAAATCTGACTCTTGAAGTGGGAATAGCCACCTAGTACAACCTGCATTAAGACCCCAATCTTAAATATCAAGCAGATCAAATGAAAATTTAGTCAAGAGCCAGTAAGGAAAGATCATACACCAATGCTCCTTCTGATTTAACAAAACTGGGAGTCCATCAATCTCAAGCAAACCCTCAGCACTCGCACTTAACAGCCTCAAAGGGGCAGGGAGTAACTTCGGCAGTCACCTCGGCAGAAGCAGAATCGGACAGGTGCCAACGATATCACAGTAATACTTCTTCAATGGCTAATAAAATCCGAACTTGTGACTCCCTAGAGCTTTGTATCGTAGATTCGGACCCCTTGCTCTTTTAGCAAGAAGCCAAATAAGTGGAGATGCTCTTGTACTTCGACGAGTTGATCTGAAATTATTCCGAGTGAAATTTGTGTTGAACTAAACAGTAGTAGAAATTATGGATCTTCGTCAAATAGGAATTGTCCATCGCGAGATGCCAGTTAACCGGATCCGGCAGAGGCATGATCGAAACTCTAGAAGACATGATTAACATGAACACACTCATCTGCATGCCAGATTTCACGAGATTGAGTGCGGTCGCAGCCATGTGAATGAGGCCGCGACTGGCGATCCCGTCGGCGGAACAGACGACATAGTCAATAGCCAAGCACAAATTTATTTTACCGGACTCGTTTAGGGGTTGGAAGACGGCAGACCCTACCGAAGGAATGCCAGTAAGAGCCGCCTCGGCGATGACACCGCTCCAAAACAGTCATCCGATCCATGCCGAGTCTCCCATACGAAAGACAGGCGAGACCTGTGGGAGAGATCCAAATCGGAGACCGGAAGAAAGCATCGTTCTGCCTACGCGAGCGGGGGAGAACAACAGTTGTCGGCGGTTCAGGAAAATGACTCCGATGGTATCGTGAAGTGGGTTTTTGTTACGGTTCAGACTTTTTTGATTTGGACCAGCACACGGAAGGAGGGAGGAGAGGTAATTTGGTTAAGTGATCATGAAATTTTCAAACTCTGATTTTGATGGTTCAATAATTTATCATTTGATATTGATGATTTTATTTATTTTTAAATTAAAATTTAAACAAAAATATTAAATTTAGAATTAAAAATAATGATACACCTTATAAAAAATTTAAATTTTTTTATTAATGCACGAATATAATGCTTCTACAGAAAAAAAGAATTTTTTTTCAAAATTAAAATTAATAAAAACTTATTTAGATTTTGTCTGAGAGTGCAGATGGTCAATTCGCCGATGAGATGTCACTTGTGTTGACTAGTGAAAGGCGCAGTCACTCGGATGCCAAGTTAGTTTCTGACATAGTATACATAAAGATTGAATGTAAAAAACATATCAGCCCGTAAAAGCAGACCGGAGGCAGCATCGAGTCAAGGCCCAAAGGACTCGGACCCAAGACGCGGAGCACAGCAACGTGGCCGCAAGGGTCGGAGGGCCAAATCATAGGCCAAAGACCATGGAGGCGGCATGGAGTCGGGGTCCAGAGGGATCTAACGGCTAAAACGTAACAGTTGCTCGCCGACTAATAAGTCGAATGGCACAAAGGTCGGCACATCTCGATCTGAGCAGTCCGGATCCTCTTGTCCACAATCTTTGGCCCTCTCCTAGTCCAAATCAGGAGGGTCATTAGATCAGATCAGGGATCAATGTATTGGTCCCTCCTGATCTGATCCAACGACCCTCCTCATTCGGGACCAGGAGGGGATCAAGGATTATGGACCAGAGATTGTGGACTAGGGGATCTGCGCTATGATTGAAACAGGAGGTGATGAATAGGACTCGACATCCGATGGCGGACGCTGTGGAGTCGGACGCAGTATAAAGCTGGAGAGCCGAAGGTCTTGGAGCTATGGGCGATAGTTAAACTATTGACAAGGCGGTGTGGAGGTGATATGGGAGGAAACACCAAAGGTAGCAAGTGGGATACCGATGAGAGCGGAAGAGGCGCGACACTTACGGACAGCGAAGAGGAGAACACTAGTGGCTAGCTACGAACTGCGGAGAGAACGACGTTTGTGGTCGGCTATTGATGATAGAGAGGGAAAGGAAAGCAGCACTGGCGGAGCTTGGGCTGCCGGAGTGCAGAGGGAGAGGGAAGCGGCGCTGAAGGCGGCGCTTGGACTACTCGCGTGCAGATGAAGAGGGAAACGGCGCTGAAGGCCACATAGAGGCTGCGATGGAGCGTCCTTGTGGGCGTCGAGGTCAATCGAGGTGGAGCTAGAGGCGATGCCGGTAATGGTCAGCAAAGGGAAAGAATTAAGAGCGCATAAGAAGCCTCCCCTTACTCCACGTGGCATTTTCATCTATCCCACGTCACAAGCCTCTCCCTCAAGTATAGTCGGAAGTATGAGTCCGACTGACTAGACTGTTGTATTTGTGACAGGATGGAATTGTCAAATGGTCCTCAACTAAGCGCATAAGAAGTCTCCGACTGAGAGTGAAGGTTTTTCAAATTTCTAACCGAGTCAGGTTAATGAGTCTTTGGGCCTATCGTAAAATGTATGACCTCCGACTGAGGAGTCGGGGATAAAATTTTTGAGCCTGTCGTAAGGCTATATGAGCCCGCGATAAGGCTAATCGCCTCCTGATTAACGAATTGAGAAAGAAATCTCTAGCGCATGGCTAGGATATCTGAATCTATCATAAGGTTGATCTAAGCATGTCGTAAGGCTAACTCACTCTCAACTAACGAGTTGGGAAATAAGTCTCTGGCACATGGCTAGGGACTCCAAGCCCATCGTAAGGCTAATGACCTCCGATTGAGGAGTCAGGGATAAAATCTCCAGACCCATTGCAAGGAAATACGACACTGTCGTAAGGTAGAGAGGAGAGACAGAGAGTAGGCCCAACACCTCATCATGTTTGATCCACGACTCTCAAGTGTCCATGGAGCTGAGGAGAGAGGCTTACCAATTTAAAATTGTGTCAAAGTCGAGAGAGAATAATAAACTCAACCTCACAACTCCCGAATACCGGTAAAGTCGAAGGGAGAGTAATATGGTTGATCTTATGACTCCCAAGTACTGGTGGAATCGAAGAGAGAATAATAAGCCCGATCTTATGACTCCCGAGTGTGGTGGAGTCGGTGAGAAAATAAGATGATCCGCGACTATGTCCTAGTCGAGAGATAATAATAAATTTGATCTTACGACTTTCGAGTACTGGTGGAGTCGTAAGGAGAGCAATAAGCTCAATCTCACAACTCACGAGTACCAGTGGAGTCGGAGGGAGACTAATAAGCTTGATCTCACGACTCTCAAATGCAGATGGAGTCAGAGGGAGAATAATAAGCTCGATCTCACGACTCCTGAGTGCAGGTGGAGTCGGAAAGAGAATAAGTTGATCCGCGACTATGTCCAACTTGGGAGATAATAATAAACTCAATCTGACGACTCTTGAATATCGGTGGAGTCGAATAGAGAGAGAGAGAATAAGTCAATCCGCGACTATGTCCAAATCGGGAGATAATAATAAACTTGATCTCACAACTCCCGAATACTGGTGGAGTCAGAGGAAGAGTAATAAGCTCGATCTCACGACTATCGAGTACCGGTGGAGTCGGAGCCAGTGGAGTCAGAGGGAGAATAATAAGCTCGATCTCATGACTCTCGAGTATTGATAAAGTCAAAGAGAGAATAAGTCAATCCGTGACTATGTCTAAGTTGGGAGATAATAATAAACTCGATCTCACGACTCTCAAAAATCAGTGGAGTCAGAGAGAGAGAATAAATTGATCCACAACTATATCCAAGTTTGGAGATAATAATAAACTCAATCTCAGGACTCTAGAATACCGATGGAGTCGGAAGGAGAGTAATAAGCTCGATCTCATGACTCTCGAGTACCAGAGGAGTCGGAGGGAGAATAATAAGCTCAATCTCATGACTCCCAAGTGCTAGTGGAGTTGGAGAGAGAATAAGTTGATCCTCGACTATGTACAAATTAGGAGATAATAATAAACTCGATCTCATGACTCCCGAATACTAATGCAATCAGAGAGAGAGAGAGAGAGAGAGAGAGATTGAGAATAAATCGATCCACGACTATGTCCAAATTGAGAGAGATATATAGAGATCTGACTGGAGATATATATGGAGAATCTGACCGGAGATAGCAATGGAAATAACTCGACCCCGATTGGGGGAGATTGAGCCGTAAAAAGGACGTGGGTGATACGACATACTCTCGACCTTTGTAGAGGGGAGGTTGATACCGCAGCGGGAGGGATCTCGACCTTAACTATGTTCTAATTGGGGGAGTTTGGGTCTTGAAAAGGACACAGGTGATATAGCATATGCTCGACCCCTTGGCAAGGGTGAGGTTGCTACCACAGCCTGAAGGATTTCAAACCTGACTATCTCCGAGTCGGAAGAGTTTAGTCCCTGAAAAGGACACAAGCGATACAACATATGCTCGACCCCTTAGCAGGAGTTATGTTGTTGTTGGAGCAATCTAGGTACCCTAGCTTTATGATGTTTGGGCAAAAGTTTAAGTTAAGTTTATTGTTGTATTTGATATGTATTGTAAGTGTGCAGGATACAGGTACAACAAACAAAAATCCAAGGGTGAGTCTTGGCGGTGTAAGTCCAAAGATGAGTCTTGGCGGTGTAAGTCCAAAGATGAGTCTTGGCGGCATAAGTCCAAGGAAGAACCTTAGTGGCATAAGCCCAAGTTAACTTGACAAAGGATGAAGTTCTGGAGTATGGCGTTTGATAAGGTTGAAGTGCCGAGGCAAGGAGTCTCTTGGCAAAAGAAGATCCGCAACAAGATAAGGCTCATAGAAGCTCTTGAAACTAAGGCGTGAAGGATGAGGAGCATCCGAGAAACACAAGGCTGATGAAAGAGATTAGAAGGTAGGGTCGAGAGTTGTGTGGGCGAGGACGAGTGCTGAGAGATTATACTCGAGAGTAAAACCCTACGTTTAGGGTTTATTAATCAACTGGTGTATGTACCAGTCGATTGGTATGCGGCTAGGAGTGATTAGTCTTGGCCGCATACCACTCGACCAATCGACTAGTCTTGGCACCAGTCGACTGGTAAAGAATCGTTGGGTTGTAATAGTCATATTTTATAAGGGACCAGTCGACTGGTTATGTCATCAATCAACTGGTAGTGGAAAAATCAACCTATGTATTTTTCCCAAGCTCTATATAATGGAGCTTGGGGTGGCTAGCTTTGGTGATGAAATTGGAGGTCGTTAACCCTTAATTAAAGTCTCTAAGTTCCCTTGATATTAGTGTTCTTGTGAACGAATTTGTGGTAAGATTTCTCCAGCCACAAGGAGCTACTCAAGCTAACCGGAGGTTTTTCGAGGAATCATGACGGATCAGGATCATCCACCTTACAGATACACCGTAGAGTAGGAGCCCTAATCTCCGAACCACGTAAATCATCGAGTTAGCGGTTTGTCTTCTTTCTTTGTATTTAGTTTAGTTTTCCACTTATGCATTATCAATTGTAGGAAGAAGATGAATGATTTGGGTGATCAGCTATTAACCCCTCTCTAGCGGGTGGAAAGGTCCCAACAAATTGTATCAGAGCGAGGTCGCTCTTCATCGGACTCATCGCCGGAAGGAGCGGAGCATGACTAGAGGTGTTTTGAAGGAGGAAGATGAAGTTAGAAGGTCCTTTGGGATGGGACTGTTAGTGTAATTAGCACTAATAATCAAACTTAGGTTTGATGGATGACAGATGGGTAAAGTTAATTGTCATGTAATCTAACACTTTCACCAAGTATGCAGAATAAACTTAATAAGGTCTAAAAGACCCAACACCAGGCTGAAGTCCAGCTAGGTTGACAGCTGACATGAAATCTATGTTGGTTGAGACCTGACAGAAAGAAGTTCAGTTGGGTTGACAACTGACAGAAATCCAAATTGGTTAAGATTTGAAATAAAGCCAAGTGAGTCAAGGGACCAGGTCAAGAAGTCTGCAACTGGTAAGTAAGGTAACTCACTAGAGAATAGTGACTCGATGAAGACACATTCCCGGTTGAGGGAACTTTAAGCGTCGGTCCAACCTAGGGTTTCAGCAAAACTCTAAGTCAGGACCGGATAGTCTGGAGACTGTCATATACTACTACTCACACTATATATTGTGACAACTCTATTTTGCAGGTTATACTTGTTGTACTAACCTTTTTATGCAGAAAGTTAAAAGCTAGAAAATAGAGATTCCAGGCGCCCGGACTTGGTTCGGGAGCCCGAGAAGCTTTGAACAACGTGTAGCGCCCGCCCTTACTAGTCTTACTTGGCGGTGCTACTTGATCTATTTTACTTAACTTAGCTTATGTAAGTTAGAAAAACACGAATAAACTTTTTGCGG
>JBAMIE010207454.1:0-10558 GCA_037177295.1 Kaempferia parviflora
AAGGTTTGGCAATCAAGTCCAAGTAAAAGAGAGCGAAAACTTGACAACTCACACTAGAGGGGTTAGTTGGGAGCTAAACATCTAGGCATGTAAGTGCGAGTAACTTAAAATATATTCTATCATACTCATTGCGTGTAACAATTACTAGGAAGCTAGGTTGATGGTTCCAGGCCACTCAAAGGAGTCCATGTGATTGGCTGGTGATAACCCTCGACGAATGAAGTAGGAGGGTACAACCAACCATAGCTACGTTGGGGCGACTAGAGCATACTGACGACCTGAGCGTATAGGCGATTGGTAGAAGATATGATGTTATCCAACGATCCAAGCGAGACCCTTATGATCAGATTTGATCATCCTCTAAGTGATCAAAGAAGACGGACGACATTATCTATCAGATAGACATTGCAACCACGTCAGCAGCTTACATATGACTAGGGAGGCTCTAGTCGACCAAAGCTTGCCACATCAACAATAGAAGGAATGCTATATAAACGGCCTTGAGGCAGAACTTTCAGTTCATTCCTATCAATTCTTTTCAACTTTGCTCATGCTCTTAGTAGTCTCGTGCTTTTTGTGCTGCAACAACTACACGGTACAACTTCTTGCTTCAACTCCAGTCGACAACACTGAGCGTATATTCTTTTATTAGTATTGTTGTCATATTGTTTATTTTTGTGCTTAATTTCTCCACCTCCAAAGGTTTTTTTGGAAAGGAGAAATTAGAAATAAGAATAATATTTTATAATTATTGTGCATGTCGATTGCTGTTTTAGTTAATAAACTATTATACAAGTCTTTCATGCTCAATATTTTAGTTAAGTACTCCCTTTGTATGCATTCATTGGCTTGCTTTACTTGATTAAATCTGTGTTATGTTATTTTTATTTCCGTTGTGGTACTTTGAGTATTCTATTTTATTATTATTATTATTATTATTATTAGCTCATAAAATTTGTAATGCTATTCACCTCCTTTAGCGTTTAGTTCGATCCTGCATTATCTTGAACACTATTAGTCATCTGTTTGCATACCTTCAGTTAACTATTGTGATTGATATGATCGATATTATAAGAAATGAAAAGTCTGCATCTTTGAGATCCTCATTAATCACTTTCTGAAATAACAATCAGACGATTTTTTGTAGTTCACCAGTTGATTGTGCTTTATTGAGTCATCTGCCCAAGTTAACTTTTAAACATTCTGGGAAAACATCAGTCGACTCTAATAGTTGATTGAATAACCTTCTATTTCGTCCCAAATTTATCAATAAACTACCCGAGTCTATTGAATAACCTTTTGTTTAATTTCCAGGATAAATATATTATTTACGCTGGAAAACACCTTCAGTCGACTTCCCAAGTCAATTAAATAACCTTCTATTTCATTGTTTTTACTAAAAATACTATTTGTCTTGGACATACTGTTCATGAAGTTAATTGATAGATTGATATTATTTATAGATTGATATTATTTACAATGTTAAAAATAGTATTCATGGTGCTAAACATACTATTCACACTGAGTTTCCTCACGGCAAGAGATTCCAAATCAGTGTCAATGAACGTGCGTAGCTTCTTTAACCGTGTTAACCGTATCCTCTACTTAGGTGGACATGTCACGAGGCCTTGTTAATTTAATTTTATTTTTCGATACGCTCGGATATGTTTGTTGTACATGTCACATATAGCCTATATACTATCCCATTACAGCACCTACTATTTTGAATTTAAAAAAAGATAATTTAACAAAAGAAAATATCTAAAAATGAAAAAGAAAACATGTAAAATTTTGCTAAAATTTAAATATATTTAAATTGTATTTTAAAAAATACATAAAATATTTAATATTTATAATATTATAAATTTATAAAATAAAAAATTAAATTAAATTCGACCCGTAGTTGTGCTAGTCTGATTCTGTACTAAAAGCGCGGTCCAATTCGGACCTGATCAGATTCACGGGTCACACAAACCCAGCATTCGATCCTGAGACTGCTTAAGCTGGACCGTCTCAAAAAGCGGCCCTATCCATTTTACACCTTTACCCTTCCTCCCGTCAGCCGTCGTTTTCCCCTTAAACCCCTTCCACATCTCCAATTAACCATCTCCTCCCACTCTGCGCTTCCTCTCTTTTCGACATTTCGATCTCCCACGAATGGAAACCCTATCCGCCGACGATCCTATCGCCGGAGAGTCTCCACCTATACCACCAGCCCAACTCCCAGACTCTTCCCGACGAACTCAGTCTCAATCCGATCCGCCACCTTCCGATTGTAGGATGTCTCTCGAGGGGGATGGACATGGCGACTCCTCCGAGGAACTATATCCAACCTCGGTAGACATCCCCGGATCCGAACCTAAACCCGAGGTGAATGCACATTCCGTCGACCAAGTTACGGTACTAGGGTTTCCTGCAGCCGGATCGCCGGGTGCTTCCCCTTTCTCCATCGGCGATTTCGTGTGGGTGAAGACCAGGAGTCATCCCTGGTGGCCGGCGCTGGTTTTCGATCCCTCTGATGCTCCTGAAGTCGTCACGAAGGCTCACAGGAGTGGTGGTTCGGCCATCCTCGTCTTCTTCTTTGGCAGCGACACCTTTTCCTGGTGCGAACCGGCTCACCTTAAGCCACTTTCTCATGATTTCCATCGCATGCTTAAGCAGAGCAAGTCTGGTAGCTTCGTAGGATCCGTCGTGGTTGCCTTGGAAGAGATTGGGCGGCGCCTTCAGTCAGAGCTGACTTGCCTTTGTATTCCGCAGGAGAACCTAGCCAAGTATTCTGCAAGTCCACTCACTGGACTTCCTGTTACAAATCTCCGCCCATCGGAGTTCCTTGAGCATCTTTGTAAGGTGGCTTGTGATGTTACAGCGGCTGATGTGCTCCAAGTTCTAGCTCTTAAGAGTTGGGTGTTTGCTTTTGGAAAGGGGTGGAATGATTGTTCACCTGGGTACCATCATCGTCGCACAACAATGGAGTTGGTGGACAAGATCGACCTTGATGTGCCACCTGGGGACTTGGGTGATGGAAATGGAGAAGGCGATGATGAGTGTTGGATCACTGGAACTGGTATTCAAAAAAGTACTAAGAAATCTGAGGAAAATTCGCATAAGAGCCAGAAGAGAAGGAGCATAGCAGCGCTCATTGCTGGAATGGATTTGGATGCTGTTGAAGTTAGTGATGATGATGAGATTAAGGTAAAGAAGAAGGCAAAGAAAATAAAAAACCCAATGAAGCTTGTGAATGATAAAATTGATGTTGATGAATGTCGTGTTGAAGCCAATGAAGAAACCTCCGACACCAAAGAAGAAACCTTCTCAAATAGACGGGAGAGAAAAAAGAGCAAGTACCTTTCACCTCCTTACACTTGTTTGGCTTCACACACCAAGTCTTTGGACTCACCAGCTGCTGAGGTGAAATCACAAAGGAAGTCTGCCGATACCTCTACAACTAGACACTCTGCAACCTTGTCGTTTTGTAACTATGGGCAGGAAGAGGATACTGGTAAACCTGATCTCAGTATGGAGGACATAGTAATTAAAGACATATTCTCAGAGTTCCTCTCTACGGTTATCAATCCACTACATTTTAAGAAGAAACCATCAGCTGAGATGATGATCAAAAGCTTCTTCATGAAATACAGAAGTTTGATGTATTCTAGTGGATCTGGCTTCCTAAATTACCAGAAGCGTCAGAGTGAATCCTGTGATGATGACATTGGATCTCCCAAACAGGCCATTGTCAATGATTGCTCTGCAGTTGGAAAACTTGCAGGGAAACAGAAGAAGGGGAAGGATGCTGCTAAATTAGAGATAGAAACAGGTTTGAGTCCAAAGCAGGTGACTTTCAATGATAACTCTGAAGTTCAAAAGTCCAAAGGGAAACAAAGAAAGAGAAAGGATATGTCTATATCAGTGGCAGAAACAGGTTCAAGTGCAAAACATGAAACTATCAATGATATCTCTGAAGCCCAAACCACTGGTAAACAGAAAAAGAGAAAGGATGCTGTTAATTCTGAGATAGAACTAGATTCTAGTTCAAAACAGGCTACTGTCAATGATAGCACTGAAGTCCAAAATTCTACAGGGGAAAAGAAAGAGAGAAAAGAGACACAGGCTGGTTTAAGTTCAAATGAGGTAACCTTCAATGATAGCTCTGAAGTGCTGAAATCTGTGGTTAAATCGAAAAAGAGAAAGAATGCTAGTCCAGAGGTCGGGATAGGTTTTAGCCCTGAATCAATTAGTCATTCTGAACATGGCAAAGCTGGGCTGAATCAAAGGATGAAAATGGACGAAACTAACATTGTAGTGTCTGCCAATGTGGATACTCAAGTTATAAATGTTATAGAAAATGTGCATGAAAGCATAAATAGCAAAGATGGAGCTGCTGGAGAGAGTGTGGTTCTGTTCCAGAATCATGTTGATTCTTTGCAACTAACTGATGTTAGAAAAAGGATGAACAAAGGCAAGATGGTGCACAAAGGAAAAAAAACTGAAGAGTCTGCCCTTAATGTTTCAGAGGGCTGTCAAGAAAGCAAATCTGGTAGGAAGAAGAAGAAGAGCAAACTTGCCAATCCTGTATCTATAGTTAATTGGAGTAAGGACATCACCCATGGGTTGGAGACAAATAATGCTGTGCAGCAGAAGAAGGATGGCGAATATTTTTGCAGTTACCCTGGAGCTCTTCTCTTAACTTTTTCCCCAGGAGTTTCTCTGCCCTCCCAAAATGAACTTATTTCCACATTCTGCAACTATGGCGTTGTAATAGAATCAGAAACAGAGTTGATGAAAGAAACTAACAGTGCTCGAATTGTGTTTGCCAAAAGCACTGATGCAGAGAAAGCCTTCAATAGCTCAGACAAGAATGGTGTCTTTGCACCACCTTATACTAGTTATCGTCTTCATTATCTTCCTCCAATTGTATGTTCTCATCCTATCCCTCCACCTCCAAATGCATGTTCTCCTCATCCGATCCCTCCACTTCCTTACATAAGAGATAGTCTAGAAAGGATGATATCTACACTGATTTGTTCATCAGAGAAGGAGACTGGGCCATCAGATATGATGAAGCCTGACGCAAGGGAAAATCTTGTAGGTGACATGGAGGGTCTCCTGAAGAAAGTTAAAACCTTGATAGATGGGGCTGCTTCTGGTACCTAACTTAACAAGTTTTTCTAACCTGTTTTAGCTTTAGCATCAGTAATTAATCGATGTTATGTTTATCACCACCTGCTTTATTTTGGCTGTTGAAAGTTGACTTATCAAGTGTAAGTGGTGGATCTGTTGTATCACCTGCTTTGTTAGATTACTGAATGTAAGACTTATGATGTTAGTATGGTCTTTTTGTAGGCTGTTAAACCTTTACATGACAGCTTTGTTCCAGCTTAGTATAGATTGTGCACGACCCAATCCTTTTGCTCAGTCAGCTCGAAATTGGGCATGCGTATATGGCACTGATGTTAATATCTATCTTTACATGTGGTCGTTAGACATTTTTGGTACAATCTTGGTTGGATACCAATAGCGGCTAGATTCTGATGGCAGTCTACAGATGCTAGATTCTGCTATGTTACAACACTTAATATGGGTGAGACAATTGATTTGTTCATTGCTATCAATCTTCTGTAAAAGAAGTTAAGATGGTGATGCACCTAACAATTTCAAGATTTCAAGATTATTGTGGAAGCTTATTGGAGTATAAGGTGAAGTCGGCACCATGCTCTTTGGAAGGGGATAAATTATGACGGATATTTACTTTGGCGTAGTGACTCTTTGCATGGAAAGGTCAGACATTAGTAAAATATTTTACACTCATTGAGAATTGATTTAAAATTTATTAGAGTAATCACTCATGTAAATATTGTGTCAATCTGTGTCGTGAGGTAAAAGAAAATATGAAAGCCTATTGAACGTTGATAAATTAGTAGATGTAATACGCATGGAGCTTATATACAGAAATGGAAGGAAATTGATAGAATTTAACGAGCATAAGCATTAGTAGATGTTATACGCATGGAGCTTATATACAGAAATGGAAGGAAATTGATAGAATTTAACGAGCATTAGCATTTTGTTAATTTGATTATCTTGTTATATCTACTGTGTCGTGTAAGGATGTTCAGTTATTTTTCAGATATTTACGATTCGATTCCTAATTGGCTTTTGGGCCGTCTACTATGAGTACTTTTTGAATTACTCTGGTGGTCGGTGAGAAATTTCTGTGGGACCGAACCGGTCACCCTAGGTTAGCTTGGTTAATTATTATTATTATTATTTTTTTTTGTTAAGTAAGCAATGGCGCCCCGGGGTTATCTTAGTGGCCAATGAAACATTTTTATACCAGCTTTGATCATCTTTAAGATTAATAGGTGTAAATTGAATACTAATCCTAATTTTTAAAAATAATAATAAAGGGACCTTTTGAATTATTATTTTTTTAAAATTAAATGAACGACTGAATTTGTGCCCCCATACAATTTAGCGCAAGAATTGATAAATGATCGTCAACTGGACGTGGTGGATTTCATCACAGTTTGGGTGCCTTCGCATGCTTGGACGCCCAGGATTAGTCTAGATTCTGGTCCCCAGTCCCATATGATGATGAACCAGGTCCCATAGGGATCCATCCGTTTCACCGTATCCTGATCCCATTCGGGCTTTGTAAAACCACCTCATGGACGCCGACGACCTGAAACGGCTGCGCCCTCTCTGCCTCTTGTGCTGCGCCGCCACCCCTTCCTTCGACAGGCGAAGCCCAACGATCTACTCTGATCTGCCGTCCTCCGACTCCCAATGAGAAAGTTCCCACCCTTCCTCGTCTTCTTCGTCGTTCTCTGCTTTCAGTAAGCCTACTCAAACTTGAACTACCGTAAACGTCGAGAAACAAATCGAGCGTGAAAAGGTCAATTGTTAAAGTCATTTTCCATTACGACCTTTATTGCTGCTTTGGATGAACTTTAAATAATTCCTGATGTGTTGAATTTGTGATTTTCATTTTTTATCTTGCTGTACATACAATAAACAGTTTATTAGTACGATGGAACTACTAGGAGTACTCTTTGTGGTGCATTGCGAGTGTTGGTGGTGATGGAGAGGGTTCAGTGGAAGAGATGCAATGGAGCTACTTACTTGGATTACTCTTAAGAATGCTTTATTAAGGGATCTCCTATATCATTACGCCAACTATCTAAGTGTTAATGTGTTGGGCTAGCTATCCTATAAATAGTAGATCAACATCAAAATATTATATTCTTCTTAGAGTCAATCTAGTATGTTAGAAAACAAAAAGTGATTTGTCTTGACCGGATCGAGTGTAGTGGTCGAGTAACAGCAGACTCTTTCTACTTTTGAACTTATTTAGCTTAAATACTTAATGATTAACTTGAATAAGTTTCTAATGAGTAAATGAAACTATATAAGTTGGGATGTACATTACCTTGTGATCCAGAGAGTAGGGCAGGGGCAGCAAGCTAGGGAAGTCAAGCGACATAGATAGCTCGAAGCATAGGGTGAGTCTGGGTCCATAGGGATCTCAGCCTAGAGGTCTCAAGGGGTCTTGGGTGGCGAGGTCTCAAAAAGTCTCACCTTAGAGGGATCTCAACCCAAAGGCCTCGGAAGGTTTCGACATAAAGGGATCTCAGCCTCGAGGCCTCGAAAGGTCTCGGCTTGGGAGGTCTCAATCCAAAGGGGTCTTCGTAGGTGAGGGCCAGGCCACCTAGGTATCAGCCCACATGGTTATCCATACTTTTGGGAAGCCCAGCCCAGTCCACTCCAAGCTAATCAAGAACTTGTCATATCGCCGAAAGTACCTGTCTCTGGTACAAGGATATAATATTATCGAAGGATAGGGCTACGTTGTGAAATAAGTGGGCGTGCCCGCACAACTTGGATCCTTCTGAGAGGATGGGATTGAGTGAATGCTCTAAATAGAGAAGAGGGGCCTATGAGGAACAGAGGAAGTCTCTCTTTGGCATGTATTCGACATTTCCAAACCCCTCGTTGTTCCTTGCAATTGAAGTTGCTGAGTTTTTCGACAACATCAAGTGACGTTGTCTATGGGAATAGTGGGCTAAGGTGTTGAGATAGAGGATATGGGAAGAGGTAATTGGGAAGAGGTAATTGGGAAGATCCGAAGATTTATCTAGTGAACAACAACCTCCGACCGTCCTTGAAGCGGTTGAGCTCTCGCTATGGACGGAGAAGATAGGATAAATAGTTTCGGCGATAGTAGAAGAGGTCATTCGTAGCAAATACTAGTATAGACTCAAGAGCTGGGAGGAAGGCAGGGCAAACAGCTACAGATCTGAACTTCGTAGGAGTAGTCTAACTCTTGGGAGGAGGTAGGATAATCGTTCAAACGTGTGGAGGATGAAGACCCAACATACACAATAATATCCCTTTCTCAGCCAACATGTTAACTGATGAACTACTGGGGAATTTTTAGCGATTGCAAATCGGAGAATATGATGGGTTCCACAGACTTGGAGGACACCACTTGTGTCGATTCAAGAATGCTGCCCTCCTCCACTAATACATAGATGAAGTCAAGTGTTGAGTTTTCCCGACGGACCTATTCAAAGGTGGTTCAATCGATTGAAGCCAGGAGCTATTTGTTCATTCGAAGACTTTGATGTCACCTTTCGACAACATTTTGCCAGTAGCAAGAGGTATCAGAAAACCCTGCTTAATTTGTTTAGTTTGAAACAACAAGATCAAGAAACCTTGAGGGAGTATATTCAACATTTCACGCAAGCCGCCTTAGAGATGCCCTTCGCAACGGTAAAAGTCCTTTTCGGCCACATTCTCCTAGGGTTTGGATGATAGAGACTTCGTCAGGTCCCTAATAAAAAAAAAAATCTTGGTCGACTATGATAATCTCCTAGGGTAGGTAGAAAAATATATTAATGTAGAGGAAGCCCAAAAAGCCAGAAGGAGCTAGCGAGCCGAGGCTATTTAGTCGGGAGACAAGCAGGATTGGAAGGGAGTTTCTTGGTCAACCATGAAAGCGGAACAATCTCGACACTTTCCTACCATTAGGAATATGGATATATCCCTCTGAAAGTGTCCAAAGAATGAGCTATGAAAATTTTGGAGGTTCAAAAGTTGCTACGAGTTTTGGAGGACCAAAAGTTGCTACAAGTTTTGGAGGACCATAACTCGGTCAACCATGAAAGCGGGACAATCAATAGGAACCTGCGACGCACCACCTTTTGACTTTTCTATCATCAAGAATGTGACACACTATGTAGGGGTGTCATCGACTTGGTGAGGAAATAAGACGCGCGGTTCGAAATAACTCATGTATTCAACTACTCATAACTCACAAGGAAACTATTTGTCAAGAAGAAAGGTCTAAGGCCCTGATGGCCAACTCGATAGGTGAGACATAAAAAGGACTCAAACTCGGCCAGATGCTCCCTCCTTGGTTGATTGGGATGAGACGAGACGTTAAGATAATCTTCCTAACAAGGATGTCATAAATATCATCTTGGGAGGAGCTGTTGATGGAGATTCAAATAGATTGTGATGCACACATAGTCACGAGAGTTTTGGAGTCACCACTCGACGAGAACTAGTTTAGACATCGGTCTTGGGATTTGGCCCTCAAGACATGAAAGGTAACTCAGCCAATGATGTGTTGGTAGTCGCACTACGATGGCCAATTATGCGGCGGCATGTATGTTCATGGATTTGAAGGAGGTTTTCTACTGAATGCAGTTAGGCTAGGGAGATCTACGACCAATGGCGGCATCCCTCTTTAGTTTTGCGCCATTTGTCCCTTTCCTTGGTAGAGGAACCTCTCTGACAAACGCAAACAACTCCCTATAGGGTGTTGGAGGTCCCTTCTACGTACAATGCTATACTTGAAAGCTAGTCATTAGTGCCTTTCACATCATGGCTTTGTTGTATCACCAATAGATAAAGTTCCCCGTCTATCAGGTTGGAGAGCTACACAGAAACTATATGGAGATGATCTGTTGCAAGACTTTGAGCCCCATATTTTGACAGAAGTGGAATGAGAATTAGTCTAGCTAACCTCGTGAAGCCTAACAAGGCCACTAGTGTAGTAGCACGCCTCTCAGAAGACCTCTAGCCAAAGCTAATCGCGTGTCTCATTTGGAATTGAGAGTGTTTGCATGGGAGGCTCAGGAGCTTGCCAACGTGTCTAAAGTATTATGGAGCACTACCTCAACCTGCTTCCGAAGCTAGGCTGGTCAAGTAAAAGAGGAGGCATTTTGGACTAGAAAGGGATAAAGTAATTAAAGGGGAAGTGGAACATTCGAGAAGTGCAATTCCTGACATGGTTATCTAATGCAGTGCTAGTGCTAAAGGCGAATCGGAAATGGAGTGCGTTGACTTTCAAACATTAACAAAGCTTGCCCTAATGATTGCTACTCGCTCTCATGCATCAGCTGGTGGACGCGACCTCCGTCCATAAGTTCATTTGTACACTAGATGACTTGCATGGGTGTTTGTTCCAATAGGTCTTGGGGTCCATTTCCAGTGGGCGCAACTGACCTCCCCTATGTAAAGGGTTGTTGCGTTAAGGCAAACTTCCCCCCAT
>JBAMIE010207461.1:0-10558 GCA_037177295.1 Kaempferia parviflora
AGTGGTGGGGGCTGCATGTCGCAGAAGGGGGCGATCTCTGGGCGGCCTTCGGCCATTCCCCCAGAACCAAACTACAATTTAGATGGACAGGTGAACTTGTCGATGGACCACAAACAATTGCAGCTGAATTGCGACCTCAATTCGGCCTCAAATAGTGTGTAGACCATCCTTGGTCCACAAATTCATAGACTAAAGGATATGGTCTCCTTCCATCTTGTTTCCACAAACAGAGTGTAGTACATAATTTGTAATCACCTTACGATGAGGATCGTTAGATCAGATTAGGAGGGATCAATATGTAGATCCCTGATCTAATCTAACACTCCTCTTAATCTGGACCATGAGAGGACTAAAATAAACGGACCAGAGAATTTAGTCTGCACAAGTAGTATCCCAATGTGATTTAAAAGGGTTGTCATTTATGCACCTTCTGATGGACCTTATCGACTACCTTGAGTCTATGTTGAGGCAATGTCTGTGCAAACAGGTGTCGAAATCTTTGGTAATACCGGGCTTGTCCTAGGCTATATCGACGTCAAATTATCGCTAATTATTCACGATTCATTAATAGAAGGGAAAAAGAAGAGAAGTATTTAGGGGACGTTTGATTTATATGTTTTTCATTTTCTAAAAAATATGTATTTTCAAAAAATAGAAAATGATAATTTATCATACTCTATTTTTCTAGAAAATGTTATATTTTTTTATAGAAAAATAAATATTAAAAATACAAACTAAACACCATTTAAAAAAAATACATATTTATCAAAAAATTAAAATAGAAAATATATAAACCAAACACCCTATTATATTTTCCTTAGCTGGGAGGAATGTAAGGTTTATTAATATAATATATATTACCTTATTTAGTAAGAGAGGAAAATGAGGTTAAATATATATTATTTAAAAAATAAAATAAAAATAAAATTATTAATAAAATATATAGAATAAATAATATAATTTATTTATAATTGTTAATAGGATAATTCTAATAAAACTTAAAAAACTTTATTTAAAATATCCTATTTAAGTCAGAGATCAAATTGAAATAAATTTATCATGAAAATTTTTTTTCTTATACCCTAATTTAGAGGACAAGAAATTCTATCGATTTTCCAAACCTCCAAGGGAAAGATTCAGCCTTCAATACCATTTCTCTCCTTAACTCACTCCAGATTCATTTCTCCTCTTCTCCTTATTTATCCATTCCTCATTTCTTCCGAAACAAAAATAAAGTAAAGCGAAAGAGAATTAAATTATCATCTAGACATCTACAATTCTATCTAATTATAATATATTTATAAAATTTTTCTTCCAACTAGGGCAAATAATTACTTACACCCACTTTGATGTGTCCTAACAGTCCTTTGGCAAAAAGGTAAATCGTTCGTCCCAGCACCCCCGTTGATCCGTCCAGAGCTAACACGGAGGAAGTAAACGACGGATGGCTACTAGCGAGTGCAAATAGTCAAGACATAGGAAAGGTATATACTCAGACAACGAGATTTAACCTCTAAATTTTATATAGTAAATTTTCATATCTTAACTTGTACCGTCCCGAGGGGACATCCTAACAGCCCTTGGAACTTTCGTCGGGCAATATTGGTCAGACTCGGGTTGGTGTTATTGACGTTCCCAAATCCCAATCATTCTATCGTGACTTACATCGTGAGCTGTGGCTTTTTTATCCTCGTGGGCTTTCACTGCGTTCCCAATCATTCTATCGTGACTTACATCGTGAGCCGTGACTTTTTTATCCTCGTGGGCTTTCACAGCGTTTGTCGCTGCGTCGGCCTCTTCCTCTTCCTCTTCCTCCACTGCTCATCGCCGTCGAGGAGCAGCAATGGATGCGGGGAAGAAGAAGCCCATGGTGTCGGACGCGGGGGCTTGGGCCATGAACGTGGTGAGCGCCGTCGGCCTGATCATGGCCAACAAGCAGCTTATGTCCAACAGTGGCTACGCTTTCTCCTTCGGTACTCCCTTCCCCTACCCCGCTCTTCTTTCTCCTCGATTCGGTGCTTCTTTAGCTTGCAAAAGGGTTCGTTTTCTTGATCGTGATATGGAGAATGGAGTTCCTGAGGAATGAAGAGGAGAAGTTTATAAGCCTTTTTTAGTGTGTGTTAGAATCGGGATTTGGATTTGCGATTTTCGATGCTTTATCCTTGAAAACAAAGGCGACGTCAGTATGACAGTGTTCTGTCAATAATCGAGAGCTTTGGGTTTAATTGGAAACGCATGGAAGCTTTCTGTGAGATTTTCCAAGTTTATTGTACGATCAGATCTATGATATTCTTGAGCTTGTTCGATTGAGTTGGATTTGAGTTTTAGTAAGTCTGGAAAAAGGGGCAACATACTCTTAAAATCTACGTTTTGATACTTTGTTGAGTTGAACTTATTTCAGATATACAAAGATGTGCAATCCTCTAAGATCGCTACAGTTTGTAGGTTTCTTTGAGTTGCAGAACTTGAGAATTTTCTTTTTCATGTTGGATTTCCATTTCGGACAAGGCCATTAAAGTGAAGCGCATGCTGGTGAATTTTTGGAGCTTCGAAATTTATTAAAATAGTTTCTAGTGCTACTTTTGCTGCAAGCCCTTAGGGTGATCTGGGAGATTAAAATTAAAATTGACTCTAGATCTGAAGACTATGACACGGTGATAACTAAGGAGCCACACATAGTGTGTGATCTATCTGTTATGAGATTCAATGTGGAGTTTTGGTAAGTCATGAAGATGGACCTTGTACTTGATTCTTGTAGTGCTGTGTTATAACAGTTCTTTAAGGCCTATAGTGTTAAGGTGCTTTATATAGAAAAAACAATATTCTAATTCATCAGTGTTCTTCTACTTGTTGTAAATATTTAACATTCTTATAAAAATCTGTAGGACCTTCATCTGTGTGTTCTACTTGTGGTAAATATTTAACGTTCTTATACAAACTACAAAAGATATAACATCATCTGCTATACTGAAAATAGAAGTGCACCATTTGTACAATCGGATATTAGGTCAAGAAACTAACTCTAATTTAGTTTACTGACATTAATCTGGAATTTTGCAGCAACCACTCTAACTGGGTTCCACTTTACTGTGACGGCCATTGTTGGTTGGATTTCAAATGCAACAGGATTATCGGTCTCCAAGCATGTCCCTTTATGGGAGCTCTTGTGGTTCTCCATTGTTGCTAATATGTCAATTACTGGGATGAATCTTAGTCTCATGTTGAATTCTGTTGGATTTTATCAGGTCATTTTTTTTTGTGCACTTTTACATGGGTTCATTTATAACCTCTTACACAGATGTGTCTCAGTTTGGACTTCAAAATGTGCAGATATCAAAGTTGAGCATAATACCAGTGGTATGCTTGATGGAATTTTTCTTGCACAGTAAACACTACTCATCTAGGGTGATAATGGCTGTTACAGCTGTGGCATTAGGTGTCGGTATCTGTACAGTCACAGATGTAGAAGTCAAAGCAAAGGGCTTAGTTTGTGCCTGCGTAGCAGTATTCTGCACATCATTGCAGCAGATTGTGAGCATCTATAGTTTTTGCTATACATTTGATCAATTTATTTTTTATATTGCAATGTCTTTCTCTATTCATCAATTAGAATTTGACTTTTGAAAGGTTTATTTCACGTTGTCTAGTTTCTTATGTACAAAAGCTAACAAGTGATGGATATTCTCGCTTGATGAATAGAGAAACAGCTCGATTATTCGTTTAAACTATTATCTAATTATGTGTGCTACATGAGGAATGTAAAAGTCACGTGAAGATGTATTTGAATTTCCTGTTCACTTGTTGATTTCTAAGAATTTTTTGTTTTTTGTTTTTTTTTTCTTGGATGTAATTATTTGGTGAGAAGAAATAAAGAAATTTCTTGGTCATCTGCTCTTATTCCAATTCCAGTTGCATTTTTTGTTATCCAAGGACTTTTTTTGTTTCTTTCCATTCTGTTCATAGAAAGTGTTCATTCATGTTTCTCAATTTGATAGTTAATGGGGCCAATTTCATACATAATTTTTTTCAAGATCCTCAAGGCTTGGCACCTATAATTTTAAAATTATGAATACCACAAACTTTGATCATTTGTAGATTCATTCATGTGTGCCCTCAGGAGCAGTCATTTGTTTTTAGCATCCATACAAGAGGATCCGACTCGAAGGAAAAAAGAGAATCACTAAACCACCATAATATTTCTTTGTTGCTGCTTCTCTTACTCATTTTTCCTTATACTAGGTCACACAATAAGATGGAGACCATCTTTGCTATAGAGTTTATTTGGAGGATATTCTTGGTTGTTCAGACTTCAGAGCACCAAAAAAGAGATTCTAATTTGTTTGTTCCCTTTTTTCTATCAATTTAAATTGCAACATACGAATTTTGTATGAATAATTACTTACTACCATTCTACCAATTGGGTATAAGCCTGGCACATGAAAAATGAATCTGATTTATAGATTCTAACCTAGAAGAACACACTTGTGATCCAAGACTTTCAGTAGACTGGTTTATACGATGTCTTTAGTTCTTGAATCTCCTTGAGAATTTCTATCTGTTAAAGTACTGTCGATTATAGTTTTTAGGATGTGATTGGCTGATTGCAGAGAACAATGGATAAGGTTGTGATGTAATTGCAAAATTTCCAACTTTGTTGTGCCTAACCATCTGATTAAATTAATTTTATTTTTCAGACAATTGGGTCTCTTCAGAAAAAGTATGACATTGGTTCTTTTGAGCTTCTAAGTAAGACCGCACCGATTCAGGCTATCTCTCTTCTCCTCTTTGGTCCAACTGCAGACTACTATCTGAATGGCCATTTGATCTTCAAGTACCATTACTCTATTGGAGCATTTGTAAGTTCAAAAATACAAAATACTTTTTTTTTACTGAAAATTGCTTGACCATAGCTTCAAGTTCTGTTTGAAATTGTGCACATTGAGGTAGGCAAAAATTGCATTGAAACAATATATGACACATTGATAAACTCTAAATCTATATCCGACTGATTATCCAGGACATATTGAATAAGAATGACATGCTGTTAAATAAATATGTGCTCATGTGATAATTATAACTGATTGTCCAGGACCTGTGTTTTTCTTACTTTCCTAGCACATTATTGATCATTGTGACTTTGCTAGTTGACCAATAATAATAACAATACTAAATATTTATCTTGTATGGTATACATATCCAGTTTTAGGTCATTGAATTCCAATTACCTGAAATTTGTCTTAGTGATACTACCTCCAAGAGTGGCTTGTGGTCAGCAAACAAAGTATGTCTTCTAACGAGAAAAGTTGCGATTACATTAGAAGTATCCATACTAGTCAATAAAAGATGAGGGCTTCAAACAAGCACAAATGTTTTTGGCAAAATCAATTGTGGCATCACAAATAATGAACTAAGCATTTAGGATGAATTAAAAGTAGGGATTATTAAGCTCTAGATTGTCAGATGATGGCATGACTAGCCAAGTCCAGGCTAATTTGGGTAGAGACTTGTTCCCATTTGAGTCTCCATTCTTTCTTTGGTTCAAGTGCATTTCAAATAGGAAGGAGGAACCAAAAACATTGATTTATTCAATTGTCAATGTAATGGATAATGCTTGTTTTGCTTCAGTTAACGAGGGAGCTTTTGTCTATATTCGGTAACACCCTAATCAACTTTTGCATTAAGGTTTTTGAGATTAGAGACCATTAACAAGGAACTTCTTGTAAGTGAGCTAAATGGTGGTCATTTCATCAATCACCAGTGTATCAACATCATTTCACGAAATACATCTGACAACAATGTGTTTAATTAGAACAACTTTGGTTATCAATCTACATGGAAAAGGAAAAGATTTGTTTGTAAGAAATTTATCCTTATACAAGCTTACGATAAAGAACAAAAAGGGCTTACCTTTTCAACAGAAACTATAACAGGGCTTATAAAAGTTGATAACTGTAGTATATATCGAACAATTCCCCTGAATTTCTAGCAGACTAACCTATTTTATTTTACTGTTTTGCAGTTATTCATACTTCTCTCGTGTATCCTCGCCGTCTTCTGCAATACCAGTCAATACCTCTGCATTGGCCGATTCTCTGCGACATCATTCCAGGTCTTAGGGCACATGAAAACTGTGTGTGTTTTGATCCTCGGATGGCTACTATTTGACTCAGCTCTGACCCTGAAGAACATTCTCGGGATGTTGCTTGCGGTGGTCGGCATGGTCTTCTACAGTTTGGAAGTGGAGCATGAGAAGAAAGCTAAGCTAGCTTCAGATGCAAGGATCGACAACATGTTGGCAAGCGAAGACGCAAGGCTTTTGGGCAAGGAAAGTGGTGCTTCCAAGTATGATATCGAACTTTCCCATTCAGAGAGCTAGGTCAGTTTACTATTGTTTGCTCTGCCAATTGATTCTACACGTACTTTTCTCCATCAGTTAGTTTCATTCAATCTTTAACTTCATCATTTTGCAAATTGTTTTGGAATCATGTTAAGCATTACGGTTACTATGAACCATAGTTCCTGTTGTAACTTGTAATGTAGTAGTTCCATGTATCAGCTTCTCGTCTCATGCTTTTCCCATTAGAGGATATTTAAGCATGCAAGAACTGTGATGGTGCTTTATATATACATATAGAACTCTTTGGTACAAGTTCTTTTATCATGTCTGATGAAGCAACAACTTGTTGAGTTTGTTGTAATTTTTTTAATTTTTTTTAACTGTAACAGCTTGTTACAGTTTTTTAAATTTTTTAAATATTTTTTTAACTACAACAGCTTGTTGCAGTTAATTTTTTTTAATTTTTTAATTTTTTTAACTACAACATCTTGTTGTAGTTTTTTTTTATTTTATTTAATTTTTTAACTGGAATATCTTGTTGCAGTTTTTTTTTAATTTTTTATTTTTTTAACTTCAACATCTTGTTATAGTTTTTTTAAATTTTTTTTTGATTTTTTTTTTTAACTGTAACATCTTGTTACAATTTTTTTTAATTTTTTTTTTATCTTATTCTTCTAGATGTTTCGTATCTTTTTTTATTTTTATTTTTATTAATTTTTTTACTTTCTTGCTTCGTATCTTTTGTTTCATTTTCTCTTCTCAAAGCTTCATTTACAACAGACGTTTGGGGGAGCAGATTTCTTCGTCAGAGTCGCCGATATTCAACGTTGTTGTGCTCACCCCCGGGGCTAACATTCCCTCACAGTTTGTGTGACCGGGGGAGGAGAAGCCGACGCTGACGCTGGAGTCGCAGGAGGAGCTAGTGGTTCCCCTCTTCGACCTTGGACCTTGGTGGTCTTGTCTCCGGCGATGCGATGGCGGTGGGTGCGGCTTGCGAGCAGCATGGGTTCTTCCGGATGGTGAATCACGACATCGATGCGCTGATTGAGCAGGTGAATCGTTGCATGAAAGCCTCATTTGAGATGTCGCTGCTGGAGAAGCAGAGATCGCAGAGGTGCTATGCCTGCAGTTTCACCCGTCAACCGTCGCCAGCAAGCTTCGAAGAAGGAAACTCTCTCTTTCCGATTTTCCTCCGTGGCGACGACAACCCGACACTTTTCATTATTTTTTTTAATCGACGTAGTTCAATGTCATATCAGCATTAACGTTATGCCGTATTGATTTTAATGAGAAAGGTGTTATAACACTAAAGTATTAGCGCTCCATTGTGGATGCTTTTATATAACTCTGCCCTCCCCTATTCCACGGTTGAAATAACAGGAGGTAAACAGGACTGCCGTTTGTGTCGGCGGAGGGATTTAGGGCGTTTACATCGACAAGAGTCTTAACTGCGTGTTTACAACGATGGCATACAGTTAAGACTTGTGATGTACGTATGGCATACATCGACAAGAGTCTGGTCGATACATACAGTTAAGACTTGTATGCCCACGTATAGCGGTGCCCACAGGACTTGTGATTCAATACATACGTGGGCACCGCTAGATTGCGAATAGGAAAGAAGGTAGCGAAGTGAGTTTCGCGATCCAGTAGTCGGCAGCACGTAACGGGTTTTCTCTCACTTCTTGCAGAAGGAGTTGGAGGGAATCCGGCGAACCGGATGCGAGAATGATGGATCCGAACAGTTGCCCACGGCATCGCCTTTATTAAAAGTCCGGGGCAGAGCGCGTTCCCACCGTTTGATTTTATGATTTCGAATCTCGAAGCGACATCAACGGCCAACCCGCGTTGTCGCAGAAATATCGCACGCCGCCGCCCGCACTGTGCTCTGCTCTTGTGGTCTCCCGAATAAAATCCCACTCTCATTTCCTTTATATCTCTCGTCTAGAGGTCCTCGGTCTCCGTCGTCGGAAGCGATCAAGCTTCGTTAACCCTCGGCGATGGAGGACACTCCGGCTCCGGATTCACCGAAGCTCCCGATCCCTGGCCGCCGGAACATCCTCATCACGAGCGCCCTCCCCTACGTCAACAACGTCCCTCACCTCGGCAACATCATTGGATGTAACTTGCTTCCTAAATCCATCTATACGATTCTTCTTCTTCTTTTTTTCGTATCTATTTTTCGGTCGAAGTCACGTGTGGAGATTTCCTACTTCTGTATGGACGAAATTTGAGTCTTTTTCGGATTTTCGATGTAGGCGTTTTGAGCGCGGATGTGTTTGCTCGGTACTGCCGCATAAGGGGTTATAACACCGTATACATCTGTGGCACGGATGAGTACGGCACCGCAACGGAAACGAAGGCTATGGAGGAGAATTGCTCTCCTGAGGAAATCTGTGATAAGTTCGTACTTTGTTAATAATTTATGTTCTGCTTTGTTTATTTTGATATATCAATTTCGCTTTATTCCTGTGATGTGAACTTACTAGATGTGACTTTAGGTTCCTTTGATGGAACCAATGCCAGTTTAGGTACTTTTATTAATATTGTGCTGGTTTGAGCTGAAATTAGTTGGATTGATTTTGTATTTTTTTTTTTCTTTTCTTTTCTTGTCCAGAGGAACTTTTCTCAACTCGAAGTAGAAAACTTACTTCTTTTTTCGCAAGAACTGCCTCCGTTTTCATCTTTGGATATGATAGCATCAAATTTTTTCCCTACTGAACCTAGACTAATAGGACGGTATTTAGGCGCAGCATATAAATCCAGTTCTTTCATTTTTTTAAAGAAAGAAAAATAGGGTGTGATTGGTCTAAATTGGGTTGACTGCCCAATTTTATTTATTTATTTATACTTTAACTCAAATGCACACTTTTGTATATATTTTATTATATTCCACTGATACATTAGGTACCATGCAATTCATAAGGACGTTTATAAGTGGTTTGACATAAGCTTTGATGAGTTTGGGCGCACATCCTCTCCACAGCAGACCCAAGTCTGTCAATCAATTTTCCACAAACTGCTGGAGAATAACTGGTTGTCTGAGAACACTATACAGCAGGTACTTGCTTGCTTCTGTGTGAGTTTCGATTGAATCATATAGCATCCTTCAAGAGATGAGTGATCATATTTACTTCTTTTTTTTTTTTTTAAATATAATCTTGAAATCTATTGCAGCTTTATTGTGATTCATGTCAACGTTTCTTAGCTGATCGTCTTTTGGAGGGAACATGTCCTACTCCAGACTGTCATTATGGGTCTGCACGTGGTGATCAGTGTGAAAAGTGTGGGAAATTATTAAATCCCACTGAACTAATAGATCCAAAATGCAAGGTAAATTTTACTTTATTGTTTTTTTCTCTACTCAATTCTCAATTATTACCTTCTTGGGTGAAAATATTGTTATATCATGCTCAAGCCTTATACAGAAATTTACCTTAAGTTTCTTATGTCATTAGGTTTGCCAAAATACCCCACATGTACGTGATACAGACCATTTGTTTCTAGAGCTACCCTTATTAAGAGGGAAATTGGAAGAATATATTGATGCTATGTCCGTAGTTGGCTCGTGGAGCCAAAATGCTGTTCAAGCAACAAATGCATGGCTGAAGGAGGGCTTGAAACCGCGCTGCATCACAAGGGATCTAAAATGGGGGGTTCCTGTACCACATGAAAAATATAAAGATAAGGTAAAAAGAATTACCTATAAATGAAGTTATCCATACTTGTAGGCCATTTTTATACATCTAGGAAAATTTTAAATTGTTGGATTATCACCTCAGATTAAGCAATTACTTCATATTCACCTGATTTGTTCATCACTAGGTTTTCTATGTGTGGTTTGATGCACCAATTGGATATATCTCAATCACTGCATGCTACACTTTGGAGTGGGAGAAGTGGTGGAAGAATCCTGAAAATGTGGAGTTGTATCAATTCATGGGGAAGGATAATGTGCCATTTCACACGGTAGATCTTTTCTATATTCTTATGGTGCTATGTTTTATTTTGGGTACTTTGACTAATACTTATAAAACATTATTTTGGTCGTGCATAGATTGTTCCTATTAAAAACTTAGGTTTAACTATATCATATGACCTTTGGAGCTTTACCTAATTGAATCTCTTAGGCTGTGTTTGGTTTGGTTATTTTCCATTTTCATTTTATGAGAAAAGGGAAAACAAGGGAAAACATTATTTGGTTGGCAATTTCCATGCGCG
>JBAMIE010207477.1:0-10557 GCA_037177295.1 Kaempferia parviflora
TAAATAAGGCAATCAAGTAAATTAATTCCAACAGCGTGGAGATTTCTAAAACTATTGTAGTAGGTTGTCTTGTTTAGGAGAATAAACTAAATTATTTGGTAATTATCTAAGATTTTTTTATAACGTTTAACTCAACTACTTATTACTTAATTTACTAGTTTGATATTAAATTAGTGATAAAAGGTGAATATGTTCGCCCCCAAGCACAGCGTCTCCGTCAATCCGTCTCAGAGCCAACACGGAAGGTAAATCACGGGTGGCTACTAGCTATAAGTGTAAATGGTCAAGACATGGATGAGGTATATGCTCCGGTACATCAAGTTTTGATCTGTAAATCTCATGTGACAAGTTCACATATCTTAACTATCACACTGGATTCTATAGGATAATTATTAGATTCAATTATTTTTTTTTTAATAAATTTAAACGTCTGCATTTTACTGGGGTAATTTTGAAATAAATAAATTTTTCTTTCAATAAATTTGGACTCTAATTTATTGGGACCCAGAATCACTAAACTATTTATTCCCTTTAAAATTTAAATTTAATTATTTTATTATTCTTTGAAAATTTCACCATATGGGTAAGGGATAATCGATTCAATTGTTGTTCTATCTATAATCATAACCCTAACATGTTATCTACGCACTATAACAAAAATAACTTTTCGTAGTGCGCTATTAATTATCTCAGGATGGCTGGTTCGATTCCACAAAAGTTTTCCGCCGGCCACCAGGGTAAATCGGGAAGCACTCACGGTGGCGGCCCAGAAGCCCAACGTCCAATTATTATCTTTGGCGTCCTTTCAATTGTTGTTCTATCCACTAGTAATCGTAACCTTAACATGTTATGTACGCCCTTTAAAGATATGTATAGTAGTGTTGTCATTATAAGGTTTAGGGTTAAATCTCGATTAATAACAGGGTGTTTGTCTCTTCTTTGCGTTATTTAACTGTCAAATTAATAACCATCCATGATTTACATCTTCCATATTAATTAAAAAAATGAACTGATAGTAAGTCTAGGGCCTCAATTTTATTAGGTTCATTATTATTATAATTTATAAAAAAACTTTAAATAAATTTAATGAGTACAATTGCATGGGACTTTTCGATTTTGCATAGAATTTATTCCTTGATTCCCTTCTAAGTTTACAACGGTAAATGCATAGTTGACCCTTCGAATTATACTAAACATTTATCTCCAACTTCATGCCTTCAATTAATTTCCTATTCATTATAATTATTTTATTATCCTATAATTCTATCTAAATTAAACCTTTATTTATCCTCCATAGTAGACGTCCGTAACTCACTCATCGGCTCATCTAATAATATTTTCCCCCCTCTTTTCTTATTCTTCAAAATATTCTTTTTGTTCTTGATGAATAATAAATTATAGATGCTATAAACTCAAATATGGTTGTAAAAATAGATTTTTATAATTGTTTGAGTTTTTTTTCTATTATTTTTTTTCTGTGTAAACAAATTACTTCTATAAAAATCAGATTTATATATTTAAAAAATTATAAAATATGATTTATAAATTTTTAATACTTTTTAGTACACATATCTAATTTATTATATACTTGTAAAGTGCACTATTTAAATTAATCAATTCAATTCAAATTTAATAATTTTTTTATTTTCTTATCTCAAACTCATCATTATCGATTCCAAGTCCGAATAAAAAAAGGATGAAATAATTTTTTTAAAAAAATTATTAAAAACCTAATCATTTTTATTTTTTAGCCAATGACCTCATCAAACCTTAAGACGGTCATGACTGACAAAAATAACGAGAATGAGCGAATCGCCATACCACCTAACATGCCATGCACCCCCATCAACAAGCAATAATGTTAGATAAAGTGGAGTAGGAAGCTTCTCCTTTAATGCCAATTCTTTTTATAAAGTGTGCTATAATTTTTCGTGCACCGTCAAATTTAATCAGTGTTTTTAGTATGCTTTGCAAAGGCTTGGAATTTATCATTACATATTTGTCTTTATTAATTGTTCCTTAATTCACTCAATTACCCATTGTTTGATAAAGATGTTGGAGCCCTTGGGCACGATGCAACGGTAAAACACCCAAACGAACATTTTATACATCGAATATTTGAATTTCAAGACTTGCAAACGGTTCGAACTAGTGGGACAATTGAGTTTTCTGAATTGGTAAGTTATTTGCACTTTCAAATTTATCCGGTGGACAAATCGGGGAGAAGATCATCCACATCCAAAACTAGTCGGGCGAAAGATGGATACCTGAACTAAAAAAAATAGAGAATACTTATTTAATTATTCAAAGTCTTGACATCTCAAAAAAAAATTAGTACATATAATTGTTGATTTATTTTAAGATGAATTTAAATTTAATTACTAAGACAATAAACCGGGCCGGGCTTTTAATTTTGGTGGGTCAAAGTATCATGTTTTGGGCTTTAATGGGCTTCTTATAATACTCTTCATCGTTTGTTGCCGCGGTGTTGTGTGCTACGCGAAGAAACCCTAGAAGCCAGCCTCCAATCTATCGCCATGGCGAAGAACCGCAACAAGAGGGGCAAGAACAAGAACGATTTGAACAAGGACGGAGCCATGTCGATCGACGTCTCCACTGATGCAGTCACAGATGCTCCTCAACGTCTGTACTCGTGCATTGTCTCGGTTCTACTCTATTTGCAGTCAATTTAGTTTTATTTTTTCCTTCTCATTCACGTCTCTTGTTAAATCGATTACAGAAATGGATACGTCCGAGGGGAAAAATTCAAATTCATTCCTTGGTGCCATCGACAGGTTAGCTAAATCACCGCAGTATATATATATTTTTTGTTTCAATTTTCGAATTTGGATTGGATTTTTCTAATTCTCCCTTTTACATGTTACTTCTACCAAAATTTTTTTGTCTCATGTTCTTGTACTTCTCATAAAACATGTTTTGAATTTACTGGTTATGAACTATAAGCAGTAATGTAAAGATAAAAATATGAATGCATTTAGGATAAATATTGGGGTTTAAGTAACTTTTCCTTCTTTATGAAATCATTTTTTATAAACTAAACATTATTTGACCAGCAATTTAATATGTTTTAGACTTGTTAGTCCTTATGCTCATTGTTATACCTGTTCCTTGCAGTTTTTGTAATCTTATGTGTTGAAAGGATCTTGTTAGTGTGTTAATGGCCATGTTAGCTATTGACTCATTTTGTATTTTCTAATTTATTTACAGTTTAATGTCAGATATATTAGTGCTACTGCTATACTTGGTTCTTGTATTCTTTCAAATTCAATTTCCTTTGACGTGTCACCATGCTATGGTTGTAGTCTATGTGTTATCCTTTGATATAAACAAAAACTTGCAAGTAATATCCAAAGCTTTCCTGCATTTCCCTTCAAGCTCATTCTGTATCCGGCTGTGTTCTAAAAGCATCATAAAAACATATGGTATTTAGATGATTTGTATTCTTAGATATAATCTTGAAAGTTGTTGGCACATTGTTTGACAAGTGATCCTGGGTGGCCACTAAAAATTGTTTTTCATCCTTTGATCTTGTTCCTCCTGCTGTTTATGGTTAACTTTGATAATTGTCATTTTTTAGCATAATGTTAATACAAGTTTACTTACAAGTTTAGTTCGGTGTCCAGCTTATTGTGTGTTTTTTTCCAATACAAATAGAAGAAGACTACAGCGAACTTACTCTCTCAGATTATAAGATGCAGTAATAATTATCTGCAATTCCATTTTGGAGAGTGACCATTCATCATAAATATGTTGGTACAAAGAATTGAAACACAATATAGGTAGGTACTTTTTTTAGTGAAACCTGCATGTTCTGGTTTTGAGCAAAGAAATTTTAGTCTAAAGGTCGGGAAGTGTCTCAAAAGTAACCAACACTTATGGTGTGATCAAAAGAAGCTGATAGTTGAGCGTGCTTGATTTATAAGCATAAAACTTAGCTAAAAGCCTGTCCTGCTCCTTCAACGAAGAACATATGGTTGGTGGCTCACCTTATGTGGCAAAAGGAGAATCGCTCGCCCCCAGCGCCTCCGTCGACCCGTCCCAGAGCCAACACCGAGGAGGTAAATCACGGGTGGCTACTAGCCATAATGGTCAAGACATGGGGAGGTATATGCTTGGGCATGCCGAGAATAGATATTGGCTTTATTATTAAAGTTTTCCTTTTGCTGCTCCTTTTTCAAATGATTCCGTTTTTGATTCTTAGTTGTAATAGTTCAATATAATGATTCCGTTTCCTTATGCTGCTCTTTCTTTTTGAAGATATCAGTAGCTCCTTACCATTTTGAATCTTTCTCATTTGTGATTTCTCCTGTCTTGCCCCATGCTGGACTCAGGAAGATCAAGAAAGCTGGACGAGTGACTAGATCCAAGAACCTCCGGAAACTTAAACGCATAGCCAAAGCGATTACAAAAAACGAGAAGGGTGAAGAAAAACAATTTAAGATGAAAAGCAAGACACAGAGGGTTCAGTCTGCCAAGACCCTTTACGAGTAGTTCAATCTTACATGAATTATGGATTTGTAGCCAGTTTTTTTGCCACATATATATAGATTTGTATTACATGATTATTATTCTCTGGGTATTCTCTGAGTATTCTTTTGATCTAGAAAATCTACAATGTTTCTTTTTGATCAACATAACTGTTTTTTTTTTTTACATTAAAAGAGAAAATCAATATTAATATAGATGTAGTTGCGTGATTAAATCTATAAATTTACGGGAAATTACGACATCATAAATCTCAATTTTATCAACCAAACGTAGCAAAAGCAATTTCACTGTTCTTCCTAATAATTCTTATACTTTGAAGCAAATCTATCTCTAAGTCAAGCATAATCTAGTGAAAATGAGCACCAAAGCTATAATTAGTTAAAATATTCCCAAAAAAAAAATAAATAAATAAAATACATTTATTGAATAATTTGGTGTTAGCTCCACCTCAATACTCGGACTCAGATCCATAAACTTGCAAATTAGGATTCCTCCTCCTCGTTGTTTATTCAAGATGATCATTCCTCAGCAATCTATTTCTCTCTGTCTTTCTTTTCTCTCGCATGGACAGCAACTACAGTACGAACAGAGTCGTCTTCTTCTTCGTTAGCTAATCAAGAGACTGGCCATGGCTTCCATGACGCTAGGCAGCAAGCCTGAGACTTTCCAGCTTGAAGGGCAAACATGGTGAGTTTTATTAGTTTCACATCTCTATTGTTTTCCCCCTTTTTCTTTCAGCAATTAAATCTGCTGTTGAAAATATTTCATTATTACGATCTCTTTATTTCGTCCAAAATAGCATTTAAGTGTAATATCAACCATATATATATGTGTGTATTAGTTTTTTTTCTTCATTGTTTTTTGATATATTTTTTTAATCAAATTAATGTTGTTTTCCGTTTTGTTTTTGTTTACTATGGCAGGAAATGTTTAAATGAGCTTTCAAGTGATGTTGTGATAGAAGTAGGGGAGATGACTTTCTATCTCCACAAGGTATTTATTATTTGTTTTAATCATCTGAATTTACAAAAATAGTATTTTAAAATTTTATTAATACTAAAATATTTTTGGATAAAAATCAAATGGACACACATCATTTACATTTTCATCACCCTTTTTCTAATTAAAGTCAAATGAATATCTCATTTAAAGCTATCTGTCTAAAATACTCTTACATTATCTACAATTGTAGAAGCTAGAAAAGCTAACATCTAGCTTCTATATTACATTATTTGATCATTTAGCCGTGTAAGAAGCTAGCAACTAGCATCTATAGTTGTAGAAGCTAGATGCTTCTCTACCACAGTAATTTTATATCATTTTGATTTTATATATTTGAGTGATAATCTGATTAAAACAACATTACAACGAACAAAATAAATCATTAACTTTGTAACACTTATTACATTTCAAATGAACATTATTTGATCATGATCGACCGCGCGTGTAGAAGTTTGCATGTAGTTTCTACAACGTACAGAAACTAGTTTTAACTTTTACAATGTGTAAAAGCTAGGTGACTTTATATCATTTTGGTTTTATTTCTGAGTAATAACTTAATTAAAATAATATTTCAATTTTCAAATCAAATGATAAGCACTTCATGATATTCATTATATTTCAAATGAATATAATTTAATCATAATCGAGCTTGTAAAAGTTGGTATGTAGCTTCTATAACGTGTAGCAGCTACCGTTTAACTCTGCACATTGTAGAAGCTAGCGGGAAACTTCTCCAAGTTGTAGAAGGTACATGCTATCTTTTACAACATCGCTAAATGCAGGGATATTTTCAAGATAAAATTATAAGAGGAGCAGATAAAATTTTAAGAGGAGTGCTCATTTGATTATTTTTTTAATGAGAGCAAATATAATATTTTTGTTAATTTGGGGCACCATCTTATTTTGTCCCATATTTTTAACATTTTTTACTCGAATGTGAAAAAATCATCTCAATTTATAAAAATTCTATTTTAAAATTTTAATAATGCTAAAATATTTTTGGACAAAAGTTAAATGGGCACTCATCATTTACATTTTTTTGTCAGATGAATGTCTCATTTCTAATTAAAGTAAGATGAGTATCTTATTTAAAATGTCCTATCCAAAATACTCTTATATTATCTAATCATCTGCCCACAATTATAGAAGCTAACATCTTAACTTCTACATTACATTATTTAATCATTCAGTCGTGTATAAGCTAACAACTGACTTTTATAGTTGTAGGAGTTAGATGCTAGCTTCTACAACCAAAAGAAGTTAACATATAACACATATAACTTCTACATGTTGTAAAAACTAGTTACTAGCTTTTACAATAATAATTTTGTATCATTTTAATTTTATTTTTTGATTGATAATCTTATTAAAATAATATTTTAACGAGCAAAATAAATAATTGGGACTCCATGACACTTATTACATTTCAAATGAATATTATCTGTTCATGATGGACCAGGTAGAAACTAGCATGTAGCTTCTATAATGTACAAAAGCTAGTTGTTAGCTTCTATAACGTGTAAAAGCTAGTTGTTAGCTTCTAGAAGGATAATATTATGACACTGTTTGGAAAAACTTTTACTTATTTAAATGTGATTCATATAGATATTATTTTGAAGTTCGTGAAAAATTAAAGTATGGAGCGTTTGGAAATAGAAGTCAAAAGCTAATACAAAGTAAAGTTTGAGTGTTTGATGAATAATTATTTCCCAACTTAATTTTTAAGTTAAATGATAATAATATCCTTAATAAATATTTTAAATATTGTATCAAAATTAATTTTTTTATAATTAAAAAATATAAAATTAATAAAAATAAAAATATAAAAAATAATAAAATTTATATAAATACACAAAAATATGTATAAAAAATTCTTGAAATGTAAATTATATAAAAATATAAAATATTATTTACAAGCGTGATGACAATTATGTAAAATGATAAATTTATTAAGGACATAAATTTTAATTTTTAATTTTATATCATAAAAAAAAATAGAAGCACAAAACAAGCATCAAATTCTTGCTTCTAATTTTTGAGTAAAAGTTATAGAAGCTAAAGTATAATTTGACATTCACAAATACTTAAAAATACTTTTTTATAGCTAAAATCTAAAAAACGCTTAGCAGAAGTTCTATCAAACACTGCTTATATCATTTTGATTTTGCTTTCCCTAGTGATAACTTAATTAAAAAAATATTTCAATGAGAAAATCGAACGATGACACTTCATGACATCATTACATTTCAAATGAATATAATTAATTCATGATAGAGCGTGTAGAAGTAAGCATATAGTTTCTATAATGTGTAGCAGCTATAAGTTAACCCCTACACGTTGTAGAAGTTACCTAGTAACTTTTACAGTTGTAGAGGCTACAATGTCAGCTATTACAAGTGATGAATCCAATGATATTTTTGAAATAAAATCAAGTGAGTAGAGCTCATTTAATTTTTTCTAAAAAAAAAGAAACTTAATATAATGTTTCTATTAATTTGGGACACCATCTTAATTGTTTCCAATATTTTTAACAATTTTTGCTTGAATGTGAAAATACGAGATTGAAGCATTTATTTTATCTTTTTAAAACTATTAAACTTGAATTCAAAAAGAATTTGATGATAAACATATAAATTTTATGCGGCATGTTAAGGAATTACCCACCAAATTAGTGCAGTTCCCACTGCTCAATCGGAGCGGCCTCCTTAGAAAAGCAATCAGCGAGTTCCACGGCGGCGGCGGCAAGGACTCCTCCTGCGTTCTCCAGCTGCACGACATCCCCGGAGGCGCCAAGGCCTTCGAGCTCGTCGCCAAGTTCTGCTACGACGTCCGGATCGAGCTCAACGCCCTCAACGTCGTCTCCCTCCGCTGCGCCGCCGAGCACCTCTGCATGACCGAGGACCTCGCCGGCGGCAATCTCATCTCCCAAACGGAGAAATTTCTCGACCAGATCTTCGACAGCTGGAAGGACTCCACCAAGGCGCTCGAGGCCTGCGAGAGCGTCCTCCCCCAAGCCGAGGACCTTCAGATCGTCTCCAGATGCATCAACTCCCTCGCCTCCAAAGCTTGCGCTGATTCAGCCGTCTTCGGATGTCCGGCAGCCGTAAAGAGCCCGGACGGGGCCATCCCGGCGTGGAATGGGATCGTCCCGGCAAAGACATCCAGCTCGGCGTCGATCTCCGACTGGTGGTACGAAGACGTGTTGTTTCTCAGCTTGCCCCTTTTTAAAAGACTCATCTTGGCGATGGAGGCGAAGGGGATGAAGCCGGAGAGCATCGCCGGAGCCCTAATGTTCTACGCCAAGAGGTTCCTCCCGGGGCTCAGCCGCAACCTGAGCTTCCGCGCCGTCTCCGCCCAGGGCGAGCCGGTCTCGGCGCCGTCGGAGAGCGACCAGAGGGTGTTCATCGAAGAGATCGTGGATCTCCTCCCGATGCGCAAGGGCGTGACGACCTCAACCTTCCTCCTCAACATGCTCCGCACCGCCATGATCCTGCGGGCCAGCGCGTCGTGCCGCGAAAACCTAGAGCGGCGGATCGGGTCGCAGCTGGACGAGGCGACTCTGGAGGACATCCTGATCCCCAATTTGGGGTATTCGGTGGAGACGCTCTACGACATCGACTGCGTGCAGAGGATTCTGGACCACTTCATGCAGATCGACCAGTCGCCGGCGGTGGCGTCGTCGGGGGTGGTGGACGAAGCGCAGCTGGTGCCGGGGGCGTCGTCGCCGGCGTTAACGCCCCTGACGACGGTGGCGAAGTTGGTGGACGGTTACTTGGCGGAGGTGTCTGCGGACGTGAATCTGAAGCCTCCCAAGTTCATGGCACTCGCGGCCGCCGTGCCGGACTACGGCCGGCCTTTCGACGACGGCATCTATCGGGCCGTCGACATATACCTCAAGGTAAAAGTAAAAAATTTCACTTCGCACCGATATCAATCCCCTGATTGCTAATTCACATCTTGGCTCCCATTTCAGTCGCATCCTTGGCTCACGGAGGCGGAGAAGGAGCAGCTCTGCCGGCTCATGAACTGCCAAAAGCTCTCCCTGGAAGCCTGCACTCACGCCGCGCAGAACGAGAGGCTCCCCCTCCGGGTCATCGTCCAAGTGCTCTTCTTCGAGCAGCTCCGCCTTCGAACCTCAGTCGCGAGTTGGTTCTTCGTCTCCGACAACCTGGAGAACCCTCCCAACGCCCGTGTAACTCAGGCCAGCCTTCTGCTGCAGAAGACCACCGGACACGCAACCCAAGCGGAGGCCGTCGACGCGCAACGAAGGGAGAGCGAGCGCAGTGTCGACGTGTGGCAGCGGATCATCGACCTCGAGAAGGAATGCCTGGGCATGAAGAAAGAAATCGAGAAGCTCGGGAAGCCTAAGGCGGCTACATGGAGCATCTTCACTCGGATGAAGGCCAGGCCCAAGCCCAAGCCCAGGAAAGAAGCCGATTGTTGATGTGCTCTCAAAGCTATCTCAGGAGGTAAAATGTAGGTGTAGTCTCTTGACATTTGCACAACTGCACAATTGTTCTTGTAATTTTTTCATCAATTTCATGGACAATAATTTAAGTAGATAAAAACAATAATTAAGAAGAACGAAATCCTGATCATTGGCATATAGAATTTGAATTTATAAAAATTTGAATTATTATAAAGGTCAGGTTTGAGATTTATAATTTAATCTCCAATACTTAAAATCTTTCACTAAGAGCATCCATAATGGGGTTGCTCCCTTTGTGACGTGGATGACTTGAAGGAGCTCCCTCCTTTCGAAGAAGCAACTTCGTGTTTCAGAACCACATCAATTTATTTTTTTATATTAAAATATTTTTTCTTTTAATATTTTTTTTTAAATATATATTGTCAGGAGGTTGGTGAGAGAGATTTTTTTGATAGTGTGAAACTCATAAAAAAGTTGTTAAGAGGTTTTTTAATAGTGAAAAAATGTATAAGAATTTTTATTTTTGATATATCACAGATGTGGCAATGAAGGAGCTCTTGAAGAGCTCCAACGATTGTGAATGCCCTAAATTTTATTGTAGTTCCTAATATGTCATA
>JBAMIE010207502.1:0-10555 GCA_037177295.1 Kaempferia parviflora
ATTTCAATGAGATTCACAGGTATGGTACGTCATCAGAGTCTGATATACGGGCACAGATAAGGTTATATGGTTCCCAAAATCAGAATGAATGGTTGCATAGAGATAGAAACTCCATGGTTGTTGCAGATGCAGGTTTTGGACATTCTCATCTATACACTCCCCCTTCCTATAGCCAATTCACAGGTGGTCCTGCATCTTCAGTAATCGATCGGTATGCTCCACGTCTTGATATGACAAACTATGCAAGGCCCATTAGTCAGGTCCCGTTCGGCCAGTTTCCTGGAAGAATTGACCCATATGACTACAACATCCATGGAGTAAGGAGGGACCAAGCCAACTTCCCTGGATTTCCACCTGGACCACATTCATCTTCCTCCGGTCGAGGCAATTCCGGTGGTTGGATAGACTAATCACTGAAGTTTTAACATATGCTGTGTTCGTTGTACAGTGCCCGACAAAAAACGAAACAGGTTTCCATGTTTGTCTGCAAGATCCACTTCACTTTCTTGCTTTTTTAATATGTCAGACGAGTTGTAGTTGTGCTTGATCTATTCCAACTTGGACAAAAATGCTTTAGTTTTATCAGTTAACACTTGTTATAACGTGTGGAATTCATATTGACATTCACATGGTGGTTTGCACTTGTAATCTAAGTGTCTAAGTTTTGATAGACTAATTTAATTTTGGAACTAGATGGCTTGGCTTTCCTTTTAGAGTAAAAGGTGATATTGTTTACCCTAAATGACACGGTATCATCGGCCTTATGGCAAGATACAGACAGATAAATTATGGAAGGTATTTTCTCCTATCGTAGTGGCCTTTTGCATCGGGAAGACTTTTGGAAATTAATTCTAAGATCTATTGGAGTAAATATTTGTACATGTATCAACTGCATCAATCCGTGGGACAATTTCCTTTTGATGTCTATTTATGGTAAATCAATCCTCTTCTTGATAGTATTAATCTGGCTATTGATATGCCTCCTACGGCATAACGCAAGTGGCACGACAAATGTGAGGTCAATTCGTGATGACAATAGGAAATTTTTATAAGATCGTATCAATTACTTTCAAATTTATCGTGCTGACAATCGGAAATTTTTATAAGATCGTATCAATTACTTTCAAAATTAATCAGTTCGAATATCTGGATTGCGGAACAAAAAATTCTTACTATTGATTTTTTTCCCCCTTTTATCCTAATCGAGAAAAATCAACTTTTCCCAATTGTGTAGTTGCTCTACATTGCCCAGGACATTTTTATTTCTCTTATTTTTTCCATAAAATACTAAAAAAAGTTAAATAATCATGCAATCAATTTAATTATCATGATGCAATTGTTCCACTATTACTTTGATGCAAACTATAACAAGGTATTTCTGCAAAAGCTATAAATATAAAAATTTATAATTGCTCTCAAAACAATAATAGAGTTTGTGCAATCAACAAAGTGTGAGCAAAACTTACAGTAACAACAGATTTTTCTTCCTCTTGAAAACTGGTTTCATTAAAAAAAAGTATCAGACCTCCTTTTGAGGAGTAGAGTGAACATTTTTATTTCTACATCTCCATTTTCTTTATCAAGTTTATCTTTGATATAGACAACATAATTCGTTGTTAGCCCACAAACATCGCAAAAAGTTTGATATGCACGAAACAAAATAGGGTGGCTAAACAAGACTTAGTTGAAGTTGTAAACACTGTGTGAACTTGAGGTTTACTGGGTCAGGGAAATCCATTCCAGTTCTAGGTCAATCTCTCCACACTCAGTTTTTTGCAACTTTAGTGACACTTCTTGTTTGACCTTCCCATCAACTATATTGATGCTGCTGTCTTTTGTGAGGGCGTTGTCATTGGATTGCAGCCACTTCCCAATTTGCATATTAGCGAGCAAGTCGGGATCGCCAAACCCCATGGCTGCTGTGATCATCGGTTGGAGGTCCACCTCCGCTTCGCCCATCAGATCATCAGAGGAAATCAGGTCGTTATCAAATATTTGCTGTTTGTGGAACAAAAATCTTACATGAACATTTCTAGGAAGCATTCACGTGTGTATATATAGGATACAAAAGTTCATTGATCAAGTATGAGGCGGATTAACTTACAACTTTTAGTGCCCCGTAGTTTTTAGAAACTGATAACTTAAGCTCCTGATTCCAAACAGGATTCAGATTGCTCTTAATGACAGATGTTTTAGCCTTCTGCAAAAAGATTAATCTTCTAATCAATCCTTAGATAGATAACAGCAGATCACTTTATGGAGAAATATATTATGTATCGACATAATTACTTGCTGGAAACATATTGTCTATTGATTATGGCTTGCAATAGGGTTTAAACTTACCTGCTGTCCAAGAGTCAAAACAACATATGGATCACTAGTTCGCACATCTCTTACTGCTAAATTAGTGCCTTTAATTACTTTGACAATCAGTATGCCGATGAACTCTACCATCCCTACCTGAAACCGGACCGAGACCATGTTATTAAAGTAATATGTAGAGTATATGCTACTTGTGCTACAACATTTCACAATTGCAGGACGTTAGTTTTTACCGCATTAGATGAACTTTCTGAACAGACATTATCGTTTTCGGAATTGGTAGATGTTTTTGAAGGAAGAATTCGCAGACCTGGTTTCAAAAACTCTTGCCTCTCATATTTGGCCCTGTCAAATCAAAAAGCGATTTGTCTTTTAGTATGAGGATTCACTCATCTTTTGAGAAACCTGACATCACTCTTGAATACCAAGTACCTTATGAATTCTGCTCTCTCTTCGTAACTGGAGTGTGCATTAGGTTTGGGATATCCTTCTGGAAGAAAAGCCTCATAAATGGTATTGGCATAAGAATTTCCACCAACTTCTATCATAGAGTCAATTTGCTCGTCGGACCACTTATCTAGGGTTACTGATAGAACCTGAATCACAGTGCACGAAAGCAAAGCAATGTACAAGTAATAAAATGAAAATAATCTCATCATTTGATTTGAAAAAAATACTACTGAACCATATAACTGAAAATGGTTTTGTGTGTGTGTGTGTGCACGTGCAGATTAGATGTATCAGATTCAGGTGAGAAATGTTATTATGCATAAGATTTAGATGCAGCAAAAACAAGGATTGTCATTAAACGGTACCTTTGAGATATGTGTGCCAAGGTTTCTGTGTACACCACTGCAACTCAAACATATGAACACCCCTATGTTTGATGATCTGTAAAAACCAAATAAAAAAAAAATTATATCAAGCTTTACGATTTTGAGATCTGTAATTACAATGTAGGGTGACTATCAAAATGCCTCCCGATGGTTTATTAATGTTAAAATATCCTCAAACATTTCCCTTTTAGGTCAAAATCCCCCTCTCTCTGTTAAAGGATGAAACCTTGGGGGAGAGGCATCTTGACCTTGTTGGTATTTTGATTATTAATGTGAAAGGTAAAATATTGATATACAGATCTCGGTTCCAAAATTGTTTTTGGTTATATTCTGTCCTTGAGTACATAAAGGAATTGGAACACGATGGATTTGGACCTAATATGCCATTTCAATATATAATTTTATAAAAGATAGAGGAACTTACGCCCACTTTGGATCAGGGGCACCACAATCTGCACAAATCCGGTTGTCACTTTTAAGCCTCAACTCCTTCAGCTTCCTCGTATTACCTATTAGGAGAATAACAAAATGTAGTTTGAATCCTGGGTATTCTATATATCCTGATGGAAGTATTTTTAAAAGGGCACGTGATAAAATTCATTTAAATATATATATGATAATATAGTAAGGGATCGAGCCCAATAACTAGGAGAATCCATATAGCCGATTTTACTTAGTAAGGGTGATAAACAAGATGAAAACTGCAATGCTGATAGCATTTATAGATTGTGATATTTTGTAAATGCAAGGAGCATCTGTTTTTGTTAAGTTTACAGACCATATAAGAGGCAAGAACATTTCCTAATCAAAATAAAGTCTGATAAATTGCTTCTTCAGTTTAAGGACGTCTCATATATCTGGAAAATTTTGTATATAAGCATCTCAGTTGGTATCTGTTCATGGTAAAACAATAGGCTCTTCTAATAAAAAGACTGAACATTGTAATAACAATAATGAAATTATGTTACTTGTAGATCTCTCGTGATCATCATGACTGCTCATCTTTGCTTCAACGGAACTTGATCACTAACGTTCTCTTACCCTGCATTAAAATCATTAGAATGTTTTTTTTTTTTTGAAAAATTATGAGTGAACTGAACGTGTCATTCAGAAAACTAAGGTAAAGGTTTCTCTCCAAACAGCCTCATGGAGCTTTTCTCTAGGAATGAATTGTTTTTGTTGTGAGAAAGGAGAGAAACCGAAAGTAAGCAAGTATAAACATCGGATCATTCGTTACTACTGCAAGAGTATTTTTCTTCCACAAAAGAATAGTGTAATTAATAGGAGTTCTTGGGCGGCACCAAACAATCAGGCAAGACTTTCTCAGCCATTTCATATATTTTCTACTTCATTCTTAAAATAGTCGAATAGATAACCAAATCGAGTTTTATAGATTAGGACGATATGAAACACAATGCCTCATTACGCGACAAGAGAATACATCTAGATGAAACACAATGGAAGTCGGGCAAGAACAAAAAAGAGGGCAAATTTCACCAAAAACAAAAATTTAATTGGGGCAATAAAAATCGGAATCCTAAAACAAAAGACAGCGTTGGAAATAATGCAGAGAGAGTCGATTCGGAACTGCAAGACTCAAATCTTTAACCAGATGCAACGAGAACCCATCAAAAAAAAAAAAAAAAAAAAAAAGAAAAAAAACAAGCGTTAGAAGGCGATCGAGAGATCAAAGGGCACAGCCAAGCATCGAGAGCATTCGGACAGCAAGGGAGACAGATCTAAGCACCAAGCGAGCACCTGGAGATTCCGATCTATGCTAGAGAGATCGACGAAGGGCGCCCGGCGAGATCTGGCGAAGCAAACCGAAATGTGCGAGTGGGAAGGCGTTCAAATGTCGTCCAGGTTTGCATTCAAATGGGAAGCGATCGTGGGATCTTATGTGGGTCCCATGAGCCAATCAAATAGAATTCGGGCACGTGTCGTTTTAATATTCTCTTGACAACTGGAAAAGGACTTTAATTAAAATCTTGATAATATCGGGAGCAAAGTGAAAGTTGGATGACATTAAAAATTGTTCCAACTGACGCAGTAACTTCTCACACCCGACGGCTCCACACGAATCTCGGGAGCCGCCGCCGCCCGCCCTCGATTCCTTCTCCCCACACCACGCGATCGCGCCGCGGCCGCGAAGAAACCTCCCCTTACCGTCTTCCCCAAGTCACTTTTCCCGTGACGGCACCTAGACCTGAAGGATCCGACCGTCGATCGATCGTTGTGGAGGAGGAAGACGAAGAAGAGGGTTTTCGCGCCGCAGCGTTCACCGAGATAAGTTTTCGCTTCGTTCCTTTTTCTCGTAATTTCCGTGAAACTGTTAGGGTTTCGTTGATTCCTAAAGCGCTTCGAAGTAGATCTCATCTCTCCTTTACCATCTGGCGGTTGTTTTGGTTGGTTACAGAAGGAGAGGTGTAATCCCTGTCGCAGGATTAGGGTTTCTCTAGCTCCTTGATAATTGGAAATGGGCAAGCCTACTGCAAAGAGAACCAAGGGTTCAGGCAGGAGAGTTACCAATCCCAAATCCAAGCAAAGCAGATCGAGCGAGCACACTCCTACAATCTTCCAACAAGACATGCAAGTCTTTGTTGATATGGCGCAGGGTTTGGAAGAGGAGGGCAACAAATTGTTCCATTCAAGGGACTATGAAGGGGCTCTGGTGAAGTATGAGAATGCTATCAAGTTGCTTCCGAAGAACCATGCCGACGAAGTGTACCTCCACTACAATAGGGCTGCTTGTTATATGCAGTCGACTCCGGCGGACTATCCCCAAGCAATAACAGAGTGTGATCTGGCCCTCGAGGCATCGCCAAAGTACACTAAAGCCCTACTTAGAAGGGGGCGGTGTTTTAAGGCCTTGAATCAATTGGAATTGGCATGTAGAGATATCGATCTCGCTTTGCGGTATGAACCAAATAACCTCTATGCCTTGGAGTTGTCTGAAAGGTTGAAGAAAGCGATGGAGACGAACGGCACGGTGGTGGATGGAATTGCAGCTCTTTTGCCTCCGGATGCTGCAATAGTTAGTTCGAAGAAGAATAAGAAGAAGAAGAATCGAAAAGCACAGGAGAAGGCATCTGAAGAACCTCTGAAAGGGGTGAAGTTAGTGTTGGGGGATGATATAAGATGGGTCCAAATACCCGCTAATTGTACTATGTTGCATCTGAGGGAGACCGTGGGTAAAAAGTTTCCGAACCTGAAGGCCGTCCTCATCAAGTACAAGGACAAGGAGGGCGACTTCGTGACAATCACGACGTCGGAAGAGCTAAGGTGGGCTGAAGAATCTGCAGACCCTCAAGGCTCGGTCGTCAGGCTGTATTTAACAGAAGTTAGCCCTGAGCATGAACCTTGGCTGGAGGATGTTAGAGGCGACGGAAGGAAGCACAACATTTCAGAAAATGGAAGCATCCAAAAAGAGGAAGTGAAAACATTGCCTAGTTATATCGATGACTGGGTCGTGCAATTTGCTCACTTATTTAAGAATCAACTGGGTCTTAGTTCTGATGCATATCTGAACCTTAATGAGCTTGGTATGAAAATGTATTATGAGGCAGTAGAAGATACTGTCACTACCGAAGAAGCACAGGAAATTTTTAAAATTGCCGAGGGGAAATTTCAGGAGATGGTTGCACTTGCCTTGTTCAATTGGGGAAATGTCCATATGTGTCGAGCAAGGAAAAGGTTGTTCTTGTCAGAAGATGATTCCAATGAATCAATGTTAGAAAGGATCAAAGGTACATACAATTGGGCACAGTCTGAGTATATTAAGGCTGGGAAGCGATACGAAGAATCGTTAAAAGTTAAACCTGACTTTTATGAAGGGCATATTGCACTTGCTCAGCAACAGTTTGAACAAGCAAGGCTTTCTTGGTATTATTACATTGGAAGCAACAGCGAACCAGACATTTGGCCTTCAGAAGAGATCTTTGGTTTGTTCAATGATGCTGATGATAACATGGAGAAAGGCATGATAATGTGGGAGAAGATGGAAGAACAGGAATTAGTGGACCACTCAAAATCCACGGAGGGAAAGAGCCTCTTGGAAAAGATGGGTGGTCATTTCGAAGAGCTTTCGGTGGATGAAGCAAAGGATCAGGCTTCTAAGGTGAGATCTCAGATAAACATACTATGGGGTACTATCCTCTACGAGCGATCGATTGTGGAATTCAAATTTGGCCTTCCTAATTGGGAAGAATATCTCATGGCAGCGGTGGAAAAATTTAAACATGCTGGAATCTCCCCTGGCGATATCACTGTTACTGTTAAAAACCACTACTCCAACAGTGTTGCTCAAGAAGGTAAAACTGCATTTCTTTGGGCATCCTTTTCATTTTCGCACAGTATAAACACCTCCAGTCTATTAGGAAATGCATAAGAAACATATGTTTTGTTGCTTACACTTATGATTGCCACAAATTACATAAAGATATTACGCACAATATTAGCATCACACTAATGATATTGTAGCTTGTTACATAGTCTCGTAACACTATTCATAAATCATAGAAACACATTTATGTGAATTGCCTGGATCTTGGGTTGTTCTTTTATACTCATTTTAACTATATATTCTTCACTGAATCTCCAACACTTATTTGTTCTTGAAATCCAGTATTTTAATTTGAAATGGCTGATTAATATGCCATCATTATTAAGTCTTGTTAATCCCAACTAGTAGGTCGGTTTCTTAATTTAAACAAATTGATTTAACTTGTCCAACTATATAATTCATCAGTCATCACTGAACATGTCCATACTATCTTTACTAATTTCCTTTCCTTTTATTTTATAATACGGGTACATGTTTAAAAAGGTTTGTTTAATGTGTCGAGTTCAGTTTGTACTCTATTTTCTGCATTGCTAACTCAAGTCATTCTTTTCATGTTGCAATGCATTCATCTAAAAGATGATTGACTAACCATTTATCCCAAAAAATCAAACTGTAAAGAAAGAAACCAATCTATATATCTGTACTCTTAATAGGGCCCCATCATGTGCTGGCGAGCCTCGTTGAATTTTATTAGCTGAAACCTTGAAAAATACAAGATATGAGCTGATTAGTAACCATTAATACCGAAAGCTCGAGCTGTAGGAAAGAGGTCAATCTATATATTTATAGATGGCTCAATCAACTTTGGCAAAATACATATGCACCATTATGAACTAAAAGGATTCATCAAACACTTAACAATGTCTTCTAGATACTCTTTACCTGCTTTCTATAGTATTGATAAGTTGCTGAATTGCTTCGGTTCCAGGTTTGGCCTTCAAGATCGATGAGATAGTTCAGGCATGGAACGATATGTACGATGCTAAAAAATGGATGATTGATGCTCCTTGTTTTCGTCTCAAGCCATTGTTCCGTCAGAGAATTCCTAAGTTGCATGGTATGTTGGAAAGTGCAGCTAGAATTTGTCAGTAGTGATGATAAAGTGGTGATGATACTTATTTGTCTATTGTCTTGAGCCTGAGATGCACATAAGTAATAGTTTTTTTTTTTATTTGCTTGTTCTGTAGCTTTATATTTTGATTGGTTATAATAGATCATTGTATTTATACTTATGGTTTATGAACTATAACTTGCTACTCCCATTTGAGCTCTCCATTTTTTCACATATTGTATATAAAAAAAATGTATTGCTATATTTTGACTTGATTCTTTTCAGTTGGACAATTCCATTTCACCTATCATTCACAATTTCATTCATGATTGTGTTCCATTATTCATTCTGTTTCAAATGTAGCCTTTGAGTTTATATAACCTACTAGGCAGTAGGATGTTTTGTAGAGTGAACGTTAGAACATATTGTGCCTTCTTGTGCCAAAGAAACTTAAGTTTGAAGGATAAACTAATGACAAACAAGAAGAAAACTTGTAGGGCGACAGACATACAAAGAGAAAATAATGATCAAAGATTATTAACATGGTTGTTGGGATCCTCTTAACGTGTCAAACTGAACTTATTTTTAAATGGGATCTCATATCAAGCCAGATGGGTTAAGTCAGACAAGGTTAGGCAAGCTGGAGTGGATGAGCCAAACAAGATCGGCGTGGATGGGCAAGTAATGCAAATCAAGTCGACATGCTTACGCTACGTAGGGGTATATAGATGAATTAAAGGTGTGGTAAGAATTTAATTATATTCGTTCAAATGAATTAAATAAACAAATTTAACAAATCATTAAACTAAATAAATATGCTTGAACTCATATTTAACTCATTAATATTCATAAATAAAGATTATAAACTATTAATAAACAATATCTGCTAACAAAATTGATGGATCATATTCATCAATATACTTCTTATCAAACTTGTAAATAAATAAATAAACCTCTTAAGACAAATAAACAAACTCAATATGAAACTCACTTAAACAAAGCTCTAATTAAAAATTTAATATCTAAATAAATCAAGCTCAAGTTCAAATCAAGCTCAAGTTTCAGAAAAAAAAAAGAAACTAAATTAAAATTGAAATATCATTTCAATAATTTAATTTATTTTAGACTTTATTAAACAATACACAATAGAAAGTTTGACTGCTTTAATTCCACACGAGCCCGATATGATATAGTTATTCTGTGAAAAATAGAATTAGTTGTGTGAACCAAACCAAGCACGACATTGTCTAGATTGAATTCATACAGTACAACATAACAATTTATGTTATTTACTGCAATTGTAGTACATCAAATACAAAAGCATGTACTAACACAGAATAGATACATGGCCATTCCATGCTACATAGACCATACAATACAAACACATATAAGATAATCTTCCCAGAGAGGGCAAAAAAAACGAAAATTGAAGGTAAAAGGAAACACTAGTTGTGAGAAATACACAACTGGACTTCCTAGAGTTGAATAATCTTGCCAGAGTTGACACATTAAATCAATACTTTTACCTTAAACTTCAATGCTTAAAATTATGGCTGTGAATCGCAATAAGCTATAAAAGAAGCAACAGCTAAAACCAAAGTGAGCACATACATTTTACCCTTGTCAGAATTCAGAAAAGAATATCTAAAGAACAGAAAAAAGCAGATACTTGTGTCCAAGAATTTTTAACTACTGTTTCATGTGAAATAACGAACAATTATGAGCCACCACAAATTCATGGGAAAACTCAAGGAGAGTTTATTGGCTAGTTTAACCCTAGATCCACTAGTTAGAGCATAAATCTAGATAATGAAGATGATTAAGACATTGCATCACGTAAATAAATTCCACATCATAAAGAAACATATTCCTTTTGTTGCTTTATATTTTGGTGAATAATAATAAAATTAATCCTAAATCAAATTAGATGAGCTCCATATTGAGATAAGAATTATAAACAAATGCAAAAAAAAAAAAAAAAAAAAAAAAAAAAAAAACCAAACC
>JBAMIE010207512.1:0-10555 GCA_037177295.1 Kaempferia parviflora
AAAAATAAAAATAAAAATCATTAATTAGACTATGAAAATCAACCGTTAAATGACAATGAGCAAAGAAAGTCTGATCTAAACAACAACAAGATCACGCAGCTAAAATTTGAACAAAATCAAACTCGGATAGTAAAAATAGAACTTCCAAACCATAGCATTTTTTTCTCGAGCCGTACTAAAAAAGTGTTCACAAGAAGAAAAAAAAAGAGATTGTTATAACAAATTTTGAAAAGACAGGGAAATTTCTTTTCCTTAACCAAATAAAGGAATAGGATTCATAAATTTCAGAACAGTCAATATATTAATTCTATCAAATGTTTTAGCAAACAGTATGTTGTCTGAATAATTATTTCCAGATGCAATAATGAATGTATCACCACATTGCATAGAGTGCCCTGATTTTGAAGGGCATGCAATGAATAAAATTCACCAATTACCAAAATATAACAAATAATTCTTTCCAGTTTATCATATAACAGAAATAAATGTCTACCGACCATTATTGAAAGTTGGCCATAAATGGCACTGGAGAGTCTGTCCTTCGAGGAATGGTGTTGCACCAGCTTCAATCCAGAACACGTGGATTTATGTTGGCAATATTCTTAATTGGAGTCTTGGACGGACTGACCCTGGAATTAACATGAGAGAAAACAATGAGTATTTAGTATTTACTATGTGTTTCTGCTCCATTTGATTTTGTGGGAAAATACCTAATAGCATTTGACCCAAGAAAAAGGCCAGTGCAATTAAGTGCTGCAATTGAACTTTCAGCCTGCCAAGGATATAATAATGCACTCCATGAGAAAATGGTCAAAAATGGAAGTGATACATGAAAACGGGGAAACAAAAACGTAGAATAAGATAACCACTGGACAAGAAAAGTAAATTTAAGTTGGACGCTATATAAGGTGGGAAGTTTTTGTTAAAATTCAAATAGAGAGACTATAACTTAAAACAGTTGACATTGTTCACGTCCCAAGGATAATTAACAATTTCTGTCTTTGCCGAACTAGTTTCTGTTTTGGTACATGGGTAGAACAATTATGATGCATTTAGTTCATGGGAATGACTATTCTATTCCCTATGAATTTTCATAAAATGAATAAACAATGACAAAAATGAATTGGGAATGCACATTCCCATACATAGACATCTTTAGTTAGTTTGTAGGATATTTCAAAAAATAGTTATTCCTACTGAATCGAATTATCCAATGAATATATACTATAAAGCAAAGGGTACTGAGAAGACCTATCGAGCCACTTAGGCTTGGTAGACTATTTCTTATATATTACTCAACATTCTACAAGTCAAATATAAGAATTCAAATAAAGCTAAATTGCAGTAAAACATGACAGACTACCTCCGCAAACTCGATAAATGATATGCCAGAAGCATTCCCCTGATCAGCCAGAAGCCTCAGACGAGAAACCTAGAAATGAAAACATCATATTAGTCATGAAAAATCACCATAAACATAGTCCAATTAGAAAAATAGCCTGGAAGAAACAAAAGTGCTAACCTGACCACAATGCGACTCAAAGAAATCTTTAACATCTGCTGGACTAAGCTGTAGAAAATATAGGACAATCATAAGTGACACAGTATGAACAACATGTATACTGTATGACAGATCCAATTGCTGCTTTATCAAGCTTATTTTCTCAAATTGATGAACATAACAAGCCAGCGTCTTTGTTTGATTCAAATGGTATCTAAAAACATATATCCCTACCTGATTTATCAATATGGGTACAATTACTACTGAGAATAACCCCACCTACCTGTTTATCAATATTTGAACAATAAACTGTCCTTGCGCATTGATCACGTTCATCTTCAGACTGTTAAACATCAATTTCAAGTCCAGAAAAGCAATCCAAGAGCATGATAAAATAAATTATTAGGATTGAATATGCTTACACGAGGAAGAAATATAGGATTCACAGGCACAATAGGAGTCTTTGATGGAATGACCTTGACAGGATGATTACCAAGAACACATCCGTCAAGATTTAATGCTTGTTTGGCACCATCTGCAGGAACATTTAAAACAATAACCATATCATTGAGAAAGGAAACAAAAAAAGACACTAGATGAGCACAAAGGATCAGTAATTAGATCGGCCACCATACTTTCATTAGCATACTCAACAAATGCAAATCGTAGGACAGAACTGCCGTCACCACATATACGGCAATCCAGCACCTACAACATAGAAGTTGTGTAAAGATAACTAAGAAAGAAATTGAACACATTAAGAAAAGCATGTTGAACAATCAATAGACATGAAGTCACTCCAGAAGGTAATCACATTTGACATATGAAAGCAGATGATATTTTGTAAAAGAAATGCATTCCAGTGAATGTAGACATTGTAGTCTTCCGAACATGGATTGCCTAGCGGAAAAAAATTCTTCATAATTTATTACCAAATCATCCTCATTTGTCTCTATGAATAGATAAAATTCCCCAAAAGAAAATTTACATACAAACCATAGGAGTAAACATAATAGAAAATTTAACATATCTACCTAAGAAAGTCACATAATATGCTTCTTGCTCATTCACCAGCTTAATCTGGTTAAATTGGTATACTTGGCTGATCTTGTGTGCTGCATATTCCACATATGGCCTTAGTATAGTATTACATTGCCTACTAATGAGCCAAACCACAAGTTGGTTTCTCATATGCAGTATGTGGACCAATCTCAAATTATTGGAATGGCATTTATTGTCATAATTCATGGATGTGGAATGGGAATCAAGATCAGCTGAACCAGAACATTTAATATCAAGTATATTGAATTGTAGCCAAGGTAGACACTAGAAGACATTTTTAAACAAAATACAATGAAAAAAAAAATTGTTTATATCATATGAGATAATAAGATGATATGCAATAATCTAAATGCAATTAACTACTTAATAATAACACATACTTAAATATCACCAAAATTATTTTGAATCTTGAATTATTACATTCATGGTTTCAAAATACCTGCTTGAACTGCATAAGCAGCTGCCTAGGCAGATTTTGAAGGACAGCAAGCAACCAACTTGTAATATTGATATTTTAATATAGACCACTTATCCTTCTAAAGATGCCCCCTTGTACAACATATGCTTTATGCAGTGGATGGATCATATGTTGCTTGCATACACTTTTTAAAAGATTGATTACATTAACATCACTGATATAAAAATAATATGTTGGACTCAACCATCAAGCATTTGTTCTCTATAGTCTATATTACAATTAGCATTATTGTGATTAAAAAAATTTATATTATGAGCAATATCTGTTATTAGTATAATTTTAATTAGATAGTAGCGATAATCATAATATATAATCATCAACAAATAACATCATATTTGTTGGTATATTATCAATATATTATATAAGATATAATTACTAATATACCCATAACAATTAAATAACCCATGTTTGATAATGATAGTATATGATCTGCCAATGTATTAGAACAACTTTTTTGCCTATAGATATGGCAAATTTCTTAATTAGTATAGAATGAAATAAATAGGAACTATAGATTAAGTCATTAGTAATTAAAAAGTTAATAAATAATAAAAGTCCAATATTTACTGCTTATATGTAGGTGATAAATAATCAACTGATACAATATGATATATAATCATCATTACCAATCTATTGCACATCCAAGTGGAAAAACTTATGTATAATATTTAATACATCCAAGTGGAAAAACTTATGTATAATATTTAATACATCCAAGTGGAAAAACTATCTAACCAAAATTGATTCTCTTTGCTAATATGATACTGTGTAACTATCAACATCAATTCTACCATACAGAACGGTCACATGATTGCATTCATTGTAGAGCTTTGCCACAAGTATACCTCAGTCACACGACACCATGAGCCACCTGGCCCACCTCCGTCTTTGTATCCACTTCAATGTAATACCTCCCCACATGCCCAGGTTTTGAATTGCTTATATTGTGTTTCCTTGCTGAGGGAAATGCCTTGGGAAGGATTTCCCTCGGCACCTTTTTCCTTCATTTCCTCATGCAAAAATGGAAGGAAGGAAAAGTCCCAGGATTTTTTCATCAATTTCTAGACCTAAATTTGGCAAAAGTACCAATTTGGATAGAAATGTGATTTTAGTAAAACAATAAATTTTTTTCTATCTTTCTTATATTTATTTTATTATTTTTCTAAGATGTTAACAAATCAATTTTAGAATCTAAACTCGAGTTCAAGCTTTCAATAAAAGAAAGGTCACCAATAAAATGGGACTCATCCTAACCCCTTAAAGCATTCCCAGCTGCTTATGAATTGAATCTTTACCTTCTACTCCTCCTTTAGAACAATCACTCGAAAGTTTAAGGGTGTGCATCTATTACTATGTTGATATATAAAGTGACAAAAAAAAAACATAAATTAAGCATGCTATCTCCGACTTATGAGTTTAAATAACCAATCCCTACCCACTCCTAAGTAGGCAATTCAGGTAAAACACTCTTTTCAGAAAATACTTGTGTTTATCAATGGTTCGTGACGGAATTCTAGTATAAGGTAGGGCTTAGAGTCTAAGGATGAATTTTAGTTGAAAAAGATGCTTAGAGTGATATATGTTATTTCGCAATCGTAGCATCTTCTAGGTAGCTTTCCTTGGCATGTCTCGAGTCCTCCTAGGCTCTTTGATTTCAATGTAGGAGGTTCCCTGGGGTAGATTAAGAGAAACCTACGTTAAAGTAACTTGGCCTGGATGTGGGGGGAGGGCTTGCTACTTAGATGCTTTTAGCACTTATTCACTCCACACTTGGCTACCCAACGTTTACTATGGGCATGATAATTGGTACATCTTTTGGTGTGTACTTCTCCATCCTCTCGTGCAAAGGAAGGGCCTTCTTGATGCTCTAACGCCCACACTAGATATGGACCGAACTATCTCACATCTTAAACCCAGCTCACATACGACTTTAATAGACAAATAAGCTAACCCTCGGAACATCTACAAGTGGCGAAGAGCCGACATCGAGGTGCCAAACCTTCCTGTCAATGTGAACTCTTGGAGAAGATCAACCTATTATTTCTAGAGTAACTTTTATGTATTGAGTGAAGACCCTTCCACTCGACACCGTTGAATCATTAAGGTTAAACTTTAGTCCCTATTCGATAGGTGGGCCTTGCAGTCAAGTTTCCTTCTACTTTTGCTTCGCCTTCCGCTTAAGTTGCGCAGGAACGACAAAAAGTCAATCCCAGAGAACAATAAAGCTTCATAAGGTCTTCCTATCAGGTGTGGGAAGTCGGTTTCTTCACATACATGGCAATTTCAGTTAGTCTTTATCAAAGATAGTACTCAGATCAATATGCCTTTCGTGACGTCAAAACTTACCCAACAAAGAATTTTGCTACCTTAAGACTGTCATATTTACAACCGCGATGGAACTTCTGTCGTCAGCTCCCCTATCACAAACTTTCTTGACCTTACGATACTGGGCAGGTATCAACTCCTATACATGTTCTTATGATTTTACAAACACTTTTTTAGTAAAGTCTCCATGATTTTAGTAAAAAATCGCCTTGGTCAGTGTGATCCCTATTTTGCATCCTTCTTTTGTTTCCTTCTAATGAAAAAAATGAGGTCTCTTCAAGGAAAGACAAACTAGAGAAATATGCCCTTATGCTTTCCTAATAAAATTTTTCCCATCTCACCTCTTTCCCTAATTATTCCCTCTCTAGTTGGAAATATATCTTAGTGTGAGTTTGTAAGTTGGATTTTGACAAAATATCTTGATTCTTCCATTTTGTGATGATACTGGCTAAATATCATTTGAATTTAGAATGATTTTGGACTTTCTATTAAATTTGTAAAAAATGCATATTCGCATTCATGTTCACAAAAAGAAACATATGGACTTCACTAATTTGAATCCAACTTGATCAATCAGGACCAATCAATTATACATATTGTAAATTGTGTACTATACTGATCCAATAACAAAATAATAAAAGGCTAGTAGCATACCAATAAGTTCCAACCGTAGTAAAATTAACATTATACCACCTACATGATTGCACTAGAACATTGAACATAACTCCTAAAAGCACTAGTAGAGTACATGATTTCAAAGAAATAGAGTTGGATGACTTTGCCTAATTGCTTAACAATACAATATATTCAAGGATTTTTCACTTGGAATAAAAATTCCGAGCATGATAATGTTTGTTAAAGCTATAAGGCTCCATGTCCATCGGTCTAACATGGACAAATGTGGTGGTCGATTATATAAATGTAAATTGAACTCTTTCCTAGCAGCTATAAGTGGTTAATCCATCAATCTTAACATGGTATAAGAGCAAAAGGTGAGCTTCAAATCAACTTGTACCAAAAAAGGGCCCATACCCCTAAATCTTGATGGGCACAAACGGCGTGTTGAAGGTAAGAGGCTCCATGCCCATTACTCCATCAAACACAAGTGTGATGGTCCACATACAAGCTCGAGTTTCTAGGATCCACAGTTAACCAATCAACTTTAACCATGTTCAAGCTTATTTGTTTATTTATCTAATTTATTCAAGCTAGTTTATTAAAAAGCTTATTAAGCTCAAGCATTTATTGAGCTTAACTAGTGGCATGGTTGTACTTGGAACTTTATTAAATCAATGATCCAATAAATAGAAGACATATTGTTACTTGATAATTTGAATATGAAGTGTCTAAGATATTAAAAAGAATAGATTTAATATTAATATATAAATAACTTGCATGTTATATTCTTAATATGTTTGAATTTAAAACTTTATAATAAAGCATTAGACAAGTTGGTAAATAATAATGTTCGTGAATTGTTCACAAGTTTTATTCGTGAATATTAATGAGACTAGCCCACAAATATTCAACCTTGTTTGTCAAATATATTTTTCTAAATGAACATATACGAGCTCTTATTGAGTTGAATATCAATTTTATTCATGATCATACGTTGGCTCTTCATCGAACTCTGCATTGCACGAACTGGTTTTTTCCAATTAGGATTTAAGTGGGCATCTCAATAATGATGGATCATAAAACCAAGCTCCCTCTATACATAGTTATTAAAGGCGCTCGCCTGGCTATGCCTAGGCGCAAGGCGTAGCCAGGCATTTTTATTAAGTATAATAGAGCTTGGAGGTGTCAATAACGATTTGTGTAAAATTGTTGATCATATTTCTTTGGATGAGATAGATGATAGTAATGAATGGTTGATCGGGAGATTGAATAATTTAGTATTTGATGATGACAATTTGACTTGGAGTGAAGTTGGAGCTTCTAGAGTTGGTGAAGATGGCTAGAGTTTTAGATCTCGAGATTCATCTTCTCCAAAAGAAGGATAAATACATCAAAAAGAACTAAGAGAAGATCTTCTATAAGTCAACTTATTGATGAATGGGAAGAAATTGGTCTTGAGGAAACCTATGAAGATTCAGCAATACAAATCTGAAACATTTGATGATAATTAATGATATGATTGAGAAAGATGATGAAGATTTTGATGTTTTAGATATTTGATTTTTTTAAAACTTGAATTATGTGTATAACGTATTTATTTGCTCCTCATCTTCCGACGTGCGCCTTAGGCCCCATAATACCTATAGGCTTTTGGGCGCCTCATGCCTTAAATAACTCTCTATACCTTTTATAAGCTTCTGACTAATAAAAGCATTGCATAGAATCCATCATTCTTAACATCAAGATTAGAAGCCCCCATTTAATTTTTAAATCACAGCGAGCAATTACCAATCAAACATAAAACACATAGGCAAATCTTCATAAGGTATCATTAATGATTGTCTATATTTGACTCGCACACACATTTCTTGAAGAGAGATTGTTAAAACAATATAAAGTGATAGGCATTTGCAAGAGAAAAAAAATTGAAGTCCTTTTCAGAAACATTTTCTGGCGATGGAACTTTGCTTGCATAGTTCAAAAATAGCTAAGAAAATAAGACATACAAACACTTATATAGCAATGATAAGTGGAATGACAAAGAAAAGAAGGCTATAACCTTTTCGTCCTACACTTATGGAAACAGAATCATAATGATGCAATGGAAGCATGAGCTAAATCGCATATCAAAAATATGAAGCTTAAAATCCTTCCAAACAAAAGCAAATATACAGTGAAATTATAAAGAAAATGAACGGATGAGGGTAACACCTTTCGTCCTACATTTATGCAAACAAAATCATGTTGATGAAATAAAAAAGAGGCAAGCCAAATAACATGTCAAAAATAGGGGCCTTTCTGAATAAGAACAATCACTTATCGGTGTGATGGAGAGGAATGAGGTGTAGAAATTAATAATATCATTGGTACAATTATTTCTTCTTCTCCTAGCCCAAACTTATTGAAGTATGGGATGAGGAAACCATGATGAACAGATTGTTTTATCATGAAAACAGATATCAGATGCACTTGGAGAAGACAAATTGAATGGTAAAAAGGAAGGCATAGTAGCTAAAACCTGAATAAAGCAGAGAGACAAATATTGCAGCTTTTTTGAAATAAACAAAACTACAACATGATAATTGTGGTCTGGAATATTTTTATCCATAGTTGTTACAAGCATAAACTGAATAAGATCTCAAAACTACTTTCAAGTTGAGGCTCCCACCATGTTAGAGCTTTTTCAACAGGTACAAAGTACAACGAATGTAGGAGGGTGCCCAGAAGCATGTATTGTTAGGACAATAAGCATACATTTCTTCTAATCACAATATGCAAACAAATACACTTTTTTAGTTGTTCTAAGAGTCAAGTACATAGTCGTCTAGTCTCTGTCAAAATGGATGAAATCAACGATGTAAATTCATATAGTCAGTATAATAATTAGTTTCCAGTGAATGTAATCCTGAAAGCGCGAGCCAACAGATATAGTAACTTATTGTCTTAGTGCAATTGAGGAACTTACTTTCCCGCAGCATCTAAATGATTCGACAAGCTGCTCTTCAGTGATCTGAGACAACGAAAGTAACTAGAGTCAGAAAAATACAGGACTATTCCTTCAAGCTACCATCTCACTTCCGCAACATATTTGTTGGATACAGTCAGAAAAATAAAAAACGCGTACAAGATTATGAGGTATGAAGTAACAGCCTGCATACCTTCTGGTCAAGATTAGAAACAAAGACAGTCCTCCTGATAGACTCTCCGTATTGAGCCATAGGAATTCGGTCGAACCTATTACGCAGATCAAGCAAACTGTGCTTTCTCTGCGGAAAAGGAAAAAAAAACGATTACCACAAGTAGATTTCCCCTTTCCTCCAACTACGGAAGATTAAATCCGGATCAGGGGACCGTGATCGCGTCGCGCTCACGTCCAGGACATAATAAGCATGGCCAAGAATGTTCGTACCGGGCGAGGAGTTGGATGGTCGGAGGCCCCAGCTCTGGCGGCGCGAGGGACGTACGGCCGGCGCTGATTGGGAGGCGAGGAGAAAACCGGAGGCAGCAAGGAGGGAGGAATGAACTCGTCGGCGGAGGGGTCCAGGCCGGAGAAAGGCGAGGCCGAGTGAGTCTGAAATCGCTTCCGTGCGGTCAGATCGGCCATCTTTCGTAGCACGGCGAGACGATGGAGGCTGGGAAGGGAGGAGATGGCTGTGGCTGTGGGGGAAGGTAATGGAATGGGAATGCGACAAAAAACGCGGAGGGGGAAGGGATTTGAGAGATAGCTAGAAATTTCCGTTACAAAAAGGCGCGTCGAGCGATGGACGTTGTTGGGGGTCGTGGAGAGAGGGGGGAGGGAGGGAGGGGAGGCCGGAGCCGCCTCCCGCCAGTTCATTGAGTCCATCGCGAGGAAGAAGGCAAGTACTGAATACTTGACTTTTCCGCCTTCGTTTTTAATTAATTAATTTATTTATTTTGTTGTTGTTCATTTAGTGCCTCCGCGCTTCGGAGGAGATGGACCGGTTACGAAACGAAACGCACTGTGCATTTGAAATTTGAGAAATTTTCACCGAACCCCTCGAAGTTCACCCGGTTACAAAATACCACTTTTAACGTTTCAAATTAATTACTTCCTTTTTTTAATTCTTTGAATACTCAAAATATTAGCTTAGTTCGACTACACGTATTTAAAATCTAAAATCAATGATGTGTTTAGTTCACGCATAAATATTTATATTTTGTGATATCGAGTTGATTTTGATTAATTATGTTATGACTTAAAATAACTCAAATTTTTAAGTCAACTTCTCTTTAAGTAGTGTAACGATTCAAATTTTTTTAAAATGATAATATTTACTCATTAAAATACTTTAGAAAGGTGTTATGGTTGTTTGAGGTTTAGAAAGAAAGCGTTTCATGCTACTTTTGGAAAATTATCAATGTATATATTTTTATTATTAAATAATATTTTTTAAATAATATTTTATTCTAAAAATATTCTTACTTCAATTTTATTATAATAATATGATGATAGTTGCCATAATTATTCCAACTTAATTAAAATTATTATATATGTAACGCTACTCTATTAAAATACTATTTAATAACTTAATTAAAATTAATTTAACTTA
>JBAMIE010207539.1:0-10553 GCA_037177295.1 Kaempferia parviflora
ACTGCCTGATACTTAACAGGAAAGGTCACGAAGCCAGTCCCTTCACGGATGAGTCCCTTCCCTATATCCTCTACTCCTGTAATGGCCACCACAAATCCATGGCGTCCACTACATCACCCACAAAAAACCATCAAAACACTTCCACAATAAGAAAAATTTTCATCTTTCTCAAGGAGTAAGATTGAGTAGTTCAATATGTGAACCTGCATGTGCCCTCTACGTCCTTCATGAGCTTGGCAACAAGCTTGTCGCGGAGGTGGGGACCAAAGTGGCGTGGGTGAAGTTGCATGTTGCGCTCAAGTGTTATGTGAAAGAACATTCTTCACGTTGTCTCTTTCCCTTGATTCTCTGTGATGATTAGAAAGACTAAATATCAGAAAAGAGGAGAAGAAATCCTCTCTGATGGTTTCTGAAGAAAATAATTAGGGCAATAAATATCAAGCCTGAAAGTCAATCTAACCGAGGATAAATATTGCCTGAATGTATGTAACTTTATTAAAAACTACACATGTCCACGGTATCAAGCATAATGGAACAAAATTTGAAACTTGAGGGAAAGTATAAGCTATTGTTAGTAGAAATAGCCGGTAAGCATACGGTAGTATAAATGCAAGTAAGATATATGATAAGCATCACAATGATATAACAATACAAACACAAAAGTGAGTTGAATCTTAGATGGACTCATCTAACTCCGATCAAAGAATTAAGCATCAATGTAACACATTGTCACCAAAAGCACTTCCTGTGCTACATAGTTGTTTAAGGCGTGAGGCCCCTAAAAGCGCATAAGTGTTGTGGGGCTTGAGGCGTAATTCACCTTGGTGAGACACACGCTTTACCAAAGTAAGGGGCTCTGAATATAAATTTTTACAATTCAAACATATCTAGGAAATTTCTACTAAAATATTTCACTAACAAAATTATAGTGGATAAAATATTAAACAATAATGTAAATATAAAATTCATTAGTAAATAAATATGTTATACACATAATTCAAATTAAAAAAAACTTCAAATATCTAAATCATCAAAATCTTCATCGTCTTTCTCAATCATATTATTATCATCATCACCGGATGTTCCAGATTTGTATAGTTGAATTTTCATCAGTTTTGTAAGACCAAGCGCCTTAAGCGCACTTGGTGCGTCTCACAAGGAACACGCTTAAGGCGACGAGGCGCAAGAGGCTAATAACTATGTTAAGCACTTAAGCTATAACCGTTTGTTGTTAATCCTAGAATAAGTTATCAAGGAAACATTAAGTTACTATCTCACTAGTTGCAACTCAATGTATTCATGCTATATCATGTTAGCATATTACCCGGTCAAATGCATCAAGCCACTCAATTACCACCATAACTCACGAGACCATATCCTCTGGTCCACAATTTGTGGAACGATGGTCCACACCTTAATTGTGGCCGGATTAAGGTCGTAATACGGTCCTCGACGGGTTCACCCGCCCATCTAGGTTGTAGTTTGGGTCTGGGCGGGCGGGCGGAGACCGCCTGAAGGCCATCGGAGGTGGGAGGGTGACCAGGCTACCTGTCGCTGAGGGGTGCAACCTCTGAAAGACCTCCGGCAGCCCGTCCGGACCCAAACTACAACCTAGATGGGGCGGGTGAACCCGTCGATAAATCACAAATAATTACGACCAGATTCCGACCTCAATCCGGCCTCAAATAGGGTGTGGACCATCCCCTAGTCCATAAATTTATGGATTAGAGGATCTAATTTTCCTCACGCGGAAAGCATATCCATTTCACTTCCAATTCTTGATCCACCGAGTCTTTCTACCCTTCGATCCACCCGAAAGATTTCCTTGTCCCTCAATCTAATTCACTTAGTAGTTCTTCCTTTTCCTAGCCTTAACTAGAGCTTCTATATGTCTAACTATCCACTACGACTTCTTATTTAGTGTTTGGTTCTTCTCATCCAAACACAGGAGTCATCACTTCTATTCTTCGAAGTTAATATTCTACTCAAATGGTTCGATTATATCATAACTCCTGTGAATAATCGATGGTTAAACCTTCTAATAGTTTAGATATTGATACCAATTATTAGAATTGAAGAAATTTAGATATTTATATAATGGTATAATATTATCAAAGGTAAACACTTCTTAATTTTTTTTTTTTAGCTTTATCAAAAAAAAAAAATCATCTGTTTTCAAAGAACTTTGTTTACAACATACAACCCCAACCGAATGATGGTGTTAACAACTCAGCTAAGGAAACGTACGTCGGTTCTTTACAATCTCTATTTTAATCTGGGAGTTATAATTAGTTGGAATCTTAATGGAGGAGAATATATATTAAAAAATATATTTTTATAAAATAATATTAATAAAGTTAAGTAAATACAATTTCTTTTATACATTTTTAGAAGCTAATAATAATTTAAATTTTATTATAAAATATTTGATATTTTTAAAGAATAACATCGAATTGAAATAAGTTTTAGAACGTTGGCAAAAAATAATGGCATTTTCTATGTGATTATTTTGGAATCGTGGCCCAATTTAAAAAATATGAGTATATGGTCTCTTATAATGCATATATTTATTCGTATTTAAAATTTAAGAAGAAAATAATCAAATAGTAGTTTGAATAACAATTAATATATGATGATTTTTGAATTGTTTAATCGCTTTAATGGTCACCTAGAATAAATCTATATATTTAGTGAAAATTTTGATTAAAAATTACGGTATAATTTTTAAATCATTCAATAAATTTGAAAGAATGAATAAATTCAGACAGTCTCCCAAAGCCTATTTATCTATTCAAATTTAAAATCTATTTAAAACAAAATCATATAGTAAAATTTATTAATTATTTTGAGATAAATTTTGTAAGGAATGTTCTACTTTCAAATAAAACCATAATTTTAACTCCGCATTTAAATTTATAAAACTACTACATGCTATTTATATTAAAAATACATCATTTAATACATTACTACATGACTTATTGAATCCTTAAAATTAAGAAAATTTTAATTTTAATTAAATAACTAACATATAATGTGTTATCTTGTTAAAAATTTCTCATTTTAATACTATGTAATATATACAAGTCAATTAATAATATACCAAACTAAGTATAGAATTGTAAGAACCTTGAATTTTGATCAAACATTTTAAACCTTCTTTATGTATATATATATATTTTTTAAAAAAAGATTCCTACGAATATTATATATTAATATATTAAATATAATTTATAAATCACTTGCCATTTCAAAACTTTTTTCTATATCAATTGCAAGCGTCAAAGAGTCGTGAGGTGCAATACTGTGAAGGCTCAGTGTATTAACGGCTGAGATTAAAATATAAGATCTGAACGGTGGATAGGCCCATTTCACAAGAACAAATGAAGTTGGATTACTTGTTCATCTAAGTCTTCTTCCCAAATCGCTATATAGATGAAGGCGGCAGAGGAATCGATCAATGGCAAGGAGGAGAGTGAAGTTGGCGTTCATCGAGAACGAGGGCGCCCGGCGGTCGGCCTTGAAGAAGCGGCGGAGCGGTCTGATCAAGAAGGCGCAGCAGCTGAGCGTGTTGTGCGACGTGGACGTCTGCTTGCTCATCTACGCCCCCGGAGAGGAGGTGACCACGTGGCCGGAGCCGGTGGACGCCCGCCGCGTGGCGCTGAGGTTCAAAGGGGTCCCCCACTGCGGGCGCGAGAGGAAGATGGTGGACCACGTGGCCTTCCTCCAGCAGCGGCTCGTTCTGTTCAGGGACACCCTCCGGCGGAGGCGCTGGGAGAACAGGGAGATGGAGCTGCGGTCGATGATGTTCGAGGGCATGTGGGACCACGGGAAGATCGATCAGCTCAGCCCGGTGGACGCCGCCGCGCTGGCCGTGATGGTGGACGGCAAACTGCAGGTAGGTGGCGATCAAATCAATCGGCCAATCGCTTGTCCTGAATTTCCATCTTTTCTGACGGAGAAATCGTGGCAGGAGCTGTGCGAGAAGAGGGAGGAGATGAGGAGGATGGCCGCGGCCCAACCGCCGCCGCCGCAGTCGTTGCAGCCTTCGCCGGCGGATTCAGAAGATCCTCTGGGGATGATTCTCCGGCAGACTACCGTGAGGAAGAGCGAGGACGATGATGTCATGGCCATCCCGGCAAATCCGCCGCCGCCGCCGCTGTCGATGGATGAGATTGATCCTCTGGGGACGTTTCTGCATTTAAGAAATTCCCAGTTCGGCGAATGGATCCACGGCATGTTCTCCGATTATCGTCGACTATAGATATCATATATATATTATATTTCATGCAAAATAAAACCATTCCAATCAAAATTCTATGGCGACTTGCTTTCATATTTCTCTTTATGTACTGCATGGATTACGTACTTCGCATAAATTTTTAAAAATATATAAAAGTATATACAAAACCAAAATATGCAAGAGTTGATGATCAAAAAGTTACTGAAAAAACTTTGCTTATCTCTCTGTTCCGGTTTGAGATCGCTGAGCAATGAGCTATTTTGGATGTTGATGGAGTTACCAGGAGCGCCGGCTATAACGCGAGAGAGAGAGAGAGAGAGAGAGAGAGTGTGTGTGTGAAGGCCGAGGTGTTTCGACTTGTCCATTTTGACTGATGCGGCGGGCAGGGCAGGCCCCTCAGGTTGGGTCAGCAAGAAAAAGGAAAGCACGCGGCTCGGACGAGAACATCTTTTCAAAAACTTAATGGACGAGGCCATCTTTTCATGCCGAGTCGACCTGGGCTTAGAAAAGGAAACCATGCTCGTACTCGGACTGTTTGGGATAAAAGAAATAATAAAACACGTGTGGATGAAGAGAGATTTTATACAAGTGAAAGAGGACCATGATGTCACAGAGCAGGTAGATGGAATTAGGGACTAGTTGTTGGAGAGGGATATCCAAATATTTGCTCACCTTGACCAGGAAAGGGTGCACTGGGAATCAGAGACCGGATAAGAACTGATCCTTAAAGAATGTAGCGTAGTGTTTAGGAGGAAGATGAGCTCGGTGGCCATCGGAAGGAATTATATATTAGAAGTTCTTGGGAAATTCATAAGAGTACCGGAGTTGGTCCACCTCGCTGTCATTCATGGAGGAGAGGTTGGAGGTGTACCAATGTCCGGCCACAGTGGGAGAGGAAGATGAAGCCATGGAGATTAGAGGAATAAAAGAGCAAGAAAGAAGGACTTACAGTCAAAATCAGAAGAAGAGGAAGCAGGTACAATAGAATCGTCGGAGATCGAAGAAAAGCAATGCGCAAAAAAGCAACGGACGCTTCGGCTAGAAATGTCTCTATTATAAACCCTACGAGTAAGTCGGCGGAGTCGTCCAATCAAGGTCGGTGAAAAAGAGCCAGATGATCATAGTCATTGATTTCAAATCCTCGGAAAAAGTATCGATCGACATCTTTTCGAAGCCCTACAGTGATTCGTTTTCTCTAAGGTAAACCCAACAGGTGAATGACACGTGGCACCACTGTACGGAGGCATTTATGACAAGAAGATAAAGGCAATCATTTAGAAGATCCGAGGGCGTGCGCGCCCATGCATTTAATGTTGATTGACCCTTCCTGTTCCCGATATTTCAACGAGGCAGCTGGAGAGATGGGTCAGCAATCAACAGTGCTTAGTCGGTAGGAGCAACGTTGTGACTCGGACCAATGAACTGCCATGCACTCAGTCAGCAACAGACAGAGGTCTAGTCAGTCGGACTTGCAGCCTCTTTCAACTACACTTGAGGGGAAGGCCACTGACGGATTGAGATCATCTACCTTACAGATAGCCCATGGAGTAGGAGCCCTAATCTCCAAACAACGTTAAACAATTATGTTAATGTTTGCTTGTGTTTTGTATCTTAGTTTAGCTTTCTTGTTAGTTTTTGTTTTGTATTTCCGCTGTACACTAACAAATGTAGGAAGCTATTGAGTTTGGGTGACCGGTGTATTCAACCCCCTCTAGTCGGCGCAAAGGTCCCAACAGACTTGAGGGGAAAGCTTGTGATGTGGCATATAGGGCAAGGCCCCCGAGGCCGGGTCAAATATCGAAGAACCGCTAAGGTGGCTGCCCGAGTCAAGGTATACTAGAGCATATCAAGCCAGTCAACTGAGAGGACTGAGCAGGTCCACCAAGCCGACTGATCGACCGAGCTGACTGATCAACTGAGTCAACATCCAAGTTACTTGCCAGACCGAACGGCTAAGCTAACGAAGTACGTCGACCGAGCCACTAACCGACCAGGCTGTCATCCAAGCTACTTGCCGAACCCAACAACTGAGTTGACTAAGCTGGTCGACCGAGCCTGCAAGTCGCTTGAGCCGCCAATCAGGTCCTTCGACAGGCTGAATGGCCGACTGGTTGAGTGGGCCTAGCCGAGTCATCAGCTAAGCTAACTAGTGGGGTAGACCGATCGGAACGGTGGATTGACCAAGTAGATTTATAGCAAGGATAGTCGAAGTGTCCATGTCCTCTTACTCCACCTACCTCGGTGTCGTCTAGCTTACCGGTTGTCACAGGATCATACGTCAGAGGATGTGTTGCATACTTTCCATACAGCTGAAGCTCCTAAAGTCTGACAAGTCACAAAACGATATGCTCATATGGGGAAAGGTATCAGAGTGTCAGAGATGGTTTACCCTTTGAAAAATAAGCATCGATATGCATGTAAAAGAATGAAACCCACGTTATAAATAGTGGTCTTTAGATTCCGACTAAGGTACGCACACAACTACATACTGTTCATCTCTATAGTTTACATTCTCTTCTTCCGGAATGCCCCACTGACTTGAGCGTCGGAGTACCAGAGCTGGGGAGCCCTTTCCTGACCTGGACTCTAACGTTTTTCCTTGTGAGCTCTCTTCGTGTGCGCAGGACCTGAGAGTGGAGCGCCTCGTCTTTAGAGTCTTCACCGAGTCAACATCGACGCCACTCTAGATCCACTTGTCTCAGCGTCCATTCCCCCGTTTTCAGACAAGAACATTGACGCTCAAGTCAAAATCCGAGGAGAGGTGGAGAAGATGAATAGTATAATAATGAGAATGTAATGGTTAATTGAAGTATGTATGTGCGCATGCATACCTTTTCCCGTGAAAGCTGGTTACTTTTATAATACTACTAGAAAACGAACAATACCTCCTACAAAGTATTAATTAATGAGACATCATATCTCGGTAAGTAAAATGACATGTCATCGTATCTCCGTCGTATCATACAATCACATCACCCATATTAGTATGTGTATAATCATATCTTTTCACATGTTCTGACAACCCACGTACTATCCCACGTGATACGTTAATCCACGTGCTGTCGCACGCGATACACCAGCCCACAGACTAGGGCAACCCATAGGATGGGGATAATTGGACTGAAGGGCATGACCCGTTAAGTACAAAAGTATCGAATCGATGAAGGTAGAGCGCAATGTTCGATCGACGGGGTCAAGCAGAGAGGAGCTTGAGCGTCTGATAGGTGGGGTCGAGCTGAGAGAGGATCTTGACCGTCCGGTCAGCGGGGTTGAGCGGAGAGGAGCTTGAGCCTCCGATCGACTGGGCCGAGTGGAGAGAAGCTTGAGCGTTCGGTCGGCTAGGTCAAACGAGGAGGAGCTTAGTGTCTAATCGGCATACCCGAAAAGAGAAGAGCTTGAGTGTCAACGAACGGAGAGGAGTTTGAGCATCCGATCGACAGGGTCAAACGAGAAAGAGATGAATGTCTGATCAGCAGGGCCAGACGGAGAGGAGCTGGTGGTGTTGAATCAATGGAGCTACTATATCTGTCTGAGAGATAGTCCTGACTATCTTGACTTTGTCTCAGCATTGACTCCTATTTTCTTGGATACATGCGACTTCTATTATTCTCCTCATCACACTTTGTCAAATGTAGAACAACATTTTTTTTTTTAGAATCTCACTCTTTTATTTTTTTTATTTTACCGTTAAGGTGTGCGAAATGGGGGAAAATAACCGTTTTGAGTTACCTTTAACGAGTCAAATTTAATTAAAACCGTATGCTAACTAGATCTGTACAAGTTTAAATAGACCGTAAGATCGTGTGTATGTATATGTGTGTTTATACAGCTGAACCGCATTAATAATCTCTTAATTTTATTATGATTTGTCGCATGTTGATTGTCATAATTTACAATTTATTCTTGTTTGCGGTACACAAGTTCATCTACCTAAATTAGTTTCAAATTAAATTTGAAATTTTTTTACGTCAATAAAAATATTTTTTTAATTATAAAAAATGCTCAAATTAATCATGAAATTTGTTTTTCAAATTTCTAAATATTTAAAAATTAATTTCTCATGAGATTATTTAGAAAACCTTAATTGTATTCGTCCAATAAAAAATGTTTTTCAATTAATATTTAAATTTAAGAAATGGCTAGAGTTTAAATTGATTTTAATTAACCAATTGAACCTAAATTGATCTGAATCTGTCAGACCTAATTTAATTCAAAATTAAGCTAAATAAATTCTCTACCTAGTACCTACATCAATGATCAACCTAACACTCCACTCTTCCTTCTTTACTACTTGAGACAACCTTTTAGATTAGGATGTTTAATACTATTTTTTATAAGAAAAAAATATTAAATTTCAAACGGTTAAACCGATTCAATTTGTCTTTATCTTTGTCTTGTTACCTCGATATGCTGATTCCTGATTTAATTTTTATTTCATTGTATTTTTTTTCGCTGCTGTTTATTCTTGTAATTTTTATTCTATATAAAGAAAATGATTAAAAAAATTAAATTTGCTGAGTTTCTAGATTTTCCTATTTATATGGTTTCTAAATTTTTTTTATACTGGCGGTTCAAAATCTAAAACCAAATAAACTAGTTTTTTTTTTCGATTAAAATTTTCAAATAAAAACTGAAAAATTTGAATTGATAAAATATTAATTAATTTAATTTTCAACTAAATTAATTGAATTTTTCAATAATGATATATATTTCTATCTGATTTTTAAAAAACATGTGCTTGGCACGACTATGTCCTGTGCTAAGGAGAAGATACGTGGTGCATTTGAGGACTAGTTTGGTTGAAAATATTGATTTTTTTTTTTTTTGTTTAACTGAATTTTGATTTTTAAAATAGAAGTCAACCCGATTTAATTAATATTTTAAGTAAAAAAAATTAAATTAACTAAGTCAAATTTTTAACTATGACCAGTTCAGCCAGTTAATTCACTTTAATTAAATTTTTGCTCATCTCATATTGTCATCAAGTAGGATACCTCCAGCAAGAATTACATTCTGAGATGTGACATAGGATAAGTTTGAAAGTGTGCAAAACAACCCTAAGTTAGATCAAAATCTCTAGAAAAGTGCTCATTGAGATATTTAATTTTGCACCAATCAAAATGTTTTTAAATTATGCCCTATGCCCTAAGAAACGTAATTTTCCAATACAACTCTCTCACCTAAGGCATGGTTAAAATATTAAAATATTCTCTATATCAAGCTTTTATCAAAATCAAAATTATATATTCTCAATTTATAGAAATGTTCCCAAACCTCGGACTTTTCTCAAATATATATTAAATGTCTTGGTGTGTCGATGATAAAAGCATGTCTAATGGAAAAGAAAAGAAAGAGGGACACTAACCTAATCGATCGAGCATCCACTATTTTATTTTGTTGATACGATATTAAAGTAGCAATGAAGCATACAACCAAATAAAATCGAATGTCCCTACAAGATAAGCAATGAGTCCATTCAATTAGTGACAACAAAAGTGTTCTTCCTTTCCTTTCTCTTAGTGTGGAATATAATTGGGAATACACATTTTTTTGCATATAAAATGTAGGGAGGACATTTCACTTCTCCTAGTTTGGTTCGAGTGGACTTATTTTTCTCGATGAATATTCGACTGCTCCAAGTGCGCGCCATTCATTCATTCATTCTTTCTTTCTTTTTTTTCTTTCATTTCGGAGATGAAATCATTGAGGCCTTTCTCCACTTTGATGATTCAAATGGGAGAATTATGGAGCATCTGATCCCCTTTGCAAACTCTAAGCTACGTTGATATATTATGCATCTTTTGAGTAAAAGCATTTGGCCACCTGCCATCACTCTCATGTTGTTGCTGGATGATTAGCAGGAACAAGTTCAATACCGGTGTGTGTACATAGTCGTACATTTGTGAAGTGATGAGTTTGAACTTCGACCACTTGAGTTCGAGGTCTATAAAGTGTTGTTAAAAGATTATATTATATTCATGTGGTAAAATGTGATTTGTTCAATCCTAGCGTCTCCGTCAATCTGTTCCTAAGTCAACACAGAAGAGGTAATCACGGATGACTACTAACTATTAATATAAATGGTCATGATTACACATGTGAAAGCAATTCAACAACTCCGAAGCTAAGTGATCTAAAATTATTAATCCACTTTTTCTTGGTAATACAGGTGTCTAGAGGTAGGCGTATACACATTCAAAAATGGACCTTCAGAATATTCAAGCAAGATTTTAATTGGTTGCCCTAGTTTGGATAGTTTCATCGGCCTTTCTATCAAACGACTGCTTGCATAAACCTCCCTTTGAGTGTCCTT
>JBAMIE010207550.1:0-22416 GCA_037177295.1 Kaempferia parviflora
TTTGTCTCTTGCCTTTTTCTTTGCTCTTCTTGAGTTTGGGACAGTTGTCCTTGAAGTGCCCTTCCTCGTGATAGTTATAGCACTTCACCTTCCTTCTTCTTTGTTTTCTTTCCTATAACTTAAGAAATTTATTAGTTTTAAAGAACTTATTTAAATTCTTTACCATTAATGCTGCTTCATGTTCGTCCATGGAGGAATCTTACTCGGGATAGTCCTTGTCTACGACTTTAAATGTAAAATTAAAGTTTTTCTTCGGCTTTGCACATATAGTTTCATGAATCTTAAAAGTAGAAAATAATTTTTATAACGTTCTTATTTCCAAATTCTTAGAATGTAATATGCATCTACTATAGCAGACCATACCTGATTTCTAGGAAATGCATTAAGTGCATACCTTATGTTTTTCCGATTCGTTGCATTTTCTCTGAAATTTGTTAGCTCGGTCAATAGCTCCTTCAGCTTTGCTTATAAGTTAGAAACCAACTCACCTTCGTGTAGTTGGAGGTTAGCGAGTTGATTTCGGAGAAGGTACTTTCTTACCAACTTGGCTTCCATGGTTCTCTCGTGAAGCTCCAAGAACTTTTCCCAAAGTTCCTTTACTGACTTGTATTCTCTGATCCGGCGACTTCTTGAGGTGGTAGCGCGCTGAGTAGGTGGAACTCTACCTTCCCATTTGCTACAAAAGCCGCCTATTCTATATTTGTCCAGCTTTCAATTCTTTTACTTTTCCCTCATTGTCAACCGGTGCTTCAAAACTATTTTTTAAAATAAAAAAAATGCTAAAATCTGTTTTAAAAAAATACCTCCATCTTGCGTTTCCACTGTCCGAATTCTTCTTCAAACTTCGACGGGTGGATGCATGCTTGTTCCGGCTATTTTTTCGATGCTTCAGTCGATGGTTAGTCCTTCCAAAGCGAATCTTGCTATGATACAACTTGTTAGACCGTGTAGGGCCGATTAGGTGGAGATTGATTAGCATGCAAACAAAAAATATATCTTTCTCGTGTACAATTTTAACTTGAACTAAACAACAATTAAATAATTAAACTTAAACAAGAAAGTAGGAGACTCAAATAAGTTACTTGGATCACGATCAAAGGATCACTACTCCAAGGCAATGGAAGCTTTATCAGAAATCTCCTTCGTCGGAGGCGGAGAAGCCTCATATATATAACTCGTTGAAGCTTGAAAACTTGAAAGCTCGAATACAAAAGGTTTAGAATGTTTGGAATGAAGAAAATAGGAAAATCAGAGCTCTATTTATAACTCTAGCAAAGTCTATTTTTGAGCTATCTGATGGAACGTAGATTATATATATTTTTATGCACTATTTGACGCACATCTACTTATATTTTATTGTATATAATCTACGTTTATTGCATCTTATCTTATTATAATGATATACTTCCATATATTTTGTGCAGAAATATATTCTTTGCTTGATTTTCATGATAGGACATGTTTCGGAGCAAAAATGGAGCAAAAAGGGAGAATTCTAACATTTTGGTCTGAGTTCAGGAGTTACACGGCCGTGTGACCTTGTGCCACGGCCGTGTGACTCTTCATAGATTGTAGCCCCACACGGCCGTGTGATTCCACATGGCCGTGTGACTCTTCATAGATCGGAACCTTATGGGGCCGTGTAAAGGGGCACGATCATGTACCACACGGTTGTGGCCACCCTCATATGGCCGTGTAGATCTACACGACCGTGTGACCGTCTTTGCACGTCATATGATGAAGAATATGAAGCATACCCTGACACTCTGTTCTATACCAATTTATATAGCCTCCTCTTAATTGTGCCATGCAAGCAATATTATCTTCGAATATAGTCGTCGGGCTATCCAGTTGTTGTAAAATAGTATAAAACACATATTTTGCACTGCTGGATCATAAAAGTTAGCAAAATAAACTTTAAGAGCGACATCATTAAATCATTTTTAAAACCACAATGCATGAAATAAATCGAAAATGTCTCTTGAACATAAGATTGTTATTTTTCACTACCACTATGGAACCGACCGTGGAGACCTGATTAACAGTGGCGCCACCTTGCCATTGCACTGTAGTTCGGGGCATGTGTCACGTCAAAATTGATCTTCTTAACAAGGTCTTGTGTGTGGACTTCCAGCATCCATTAATTGTGGTGGTAATTGATAAGTTATGACAATATCTATGGCGGTTGATCGGTAGTTGAGCCCAAGGCAATGACATTTTGTGTTGAAATACAATAGAAATAAGTATGGATTGAGATTATAGATGATTATCTATACAGCCATGAACAAACATAACAATTTATGCACTAGTCACTATCTATGCTAGTAGTCCCCGTAATTTATTTCCTTCGTGTTAGCCCTGGGATGGGTTGGCGAAGGCGCTGGGAGTGAACGATTCGTCTTTTGCCACCAATAAACAAACGTAACAACGTCCCCTGGGTAGTGAGTTAAGACAGTAGAAAATTATCACATGAAGATCTTAGGGTCAAAACTCGATGTCTCTAAGTATATCTTCTTTTATATCTTAACTACTTGCACTAACTCCCTGTTTGGAATCCTATAAAATTCAATTCCTTCTTGAATTAGAATTGAATTTCATTATTTGATATAAGTTTTCATTAAGTAGGGAATTGAATTCCAATTCCCTACTAACCTTCAAACTAATTTAGACCACTTTTAGTCTGAATTAAAATTCATTTCCTTTCAATAAGTAAAATGACATCTTTATCCTTCTGTCTTCTCTTCTCAAGAATATTATACAAGAATTATCTTTTCCACATGAACAAACATAACAACACCATCCGTATATTTTTTTTCTCTAGATTTATTCGGTGAATTAGAAAAAAGTTCATCTATTTATTATTCGAAATTATATTAGATTATTATTTTATTAAAATAAAAGTTTCTAAATTTTTTATTAGTATGGTAAAGTTTTAATCCATAATATGACACAATCGGAATAGCCCACCTTCGTAGATATCGTCTCCCTAATTTTAAAGTCTACGTTGACCTTTAATCATTTGTGAATATATTAATAGATTAAGCAATTATATACCTTATGTCATATAAATTATTAAATAATGAACAACTTTTTAAATAAATATAGAGTTGATTTCAATTAAAACAAATAAGTGCATTTTTAATTTAATAACAATATCGGGCATATTATCACTTTACTTAATATTTTTTGTTTTTAAATTAATCAACGTAAGCATTTTAAATAAATTAAGGTCCTGGAATATGTTAATTTTATAATATAAGAATTATAAAAATGTCATGTTTTTTTTTTTTGTTTTCACATTTTTTTATTGTCAAGATAAAAAATATTTTAAATATTCATTTAAGAAATCTAAAATAATATAAGCATGATCAACTAACGTATACTCATAATTTATCATTAAAATTTTCAATTACTAATATTTATTAACGATGTGAAAGTCCATATTAAATTTAACAATTGATTTAAAAATAATAAAAGTAAAAAATATACTTCTATATTTCTCTCATTAATCGCAACTTTTATTTCAACTATTCACCATCTATTATTCAACTTAGCCACAAAACATTTTAACTTATACAGTATATTTTGAGATACAATAAATTTCTTTGGAGCAAATATATGAAAAAAAATATTAATGAAAGATTTGTTAAGTTAAAAAGTCAACATCACCTACTAATTAAACTCATCTTAATCTTTTTTCTTCTAAGTTCTTGAAGTTATTCGCTTATTTCATCTCCAAGTTAACTTAACAATCGGCTATAAATTAACGTTATTATTTATTTCCTTTTACATAATCTAAAAGTGAACTGGGAGAGGACCTGAGTGTGCATAATGACCTTAGACATTATTGGCTTAGAATTAATATCATATATTAATGGAATTTATTAATGCCACTAAATTATTCCTTCAAATGTCAATATTTGTTTTTCTTTTTTTTTTTCCCATTTTTATAGTAATATGAAAGGGGCTTTCAAACTAATTATTCATTAACACATATTATAATTAAATTAAATTGTTATTTTATATATAATAATCAAAATTTATTTTAATTTGAATCAATTTTTCTTTAATTTTAAATTTTTTAAAAATAAATTTTAGAATAAAAAATTTTCTTTTTTCTCAATAAAATTAATTAGTTATTATGTTTTTTATTTTAAAAAATAATTATAAAAATAAAATAAAACAGCATGTTCATCCACTGATTATTCATTTCCAATTTTATTTATTTTATTTGTTTTATTTATTTTATTTGTTTTATTTATTTGTAGCTTCTTCGTCTGTTTCGATCGTCTCCGAATCAAACCCTTTCGTCGTAATCTCTTTCTCTCTTTCCTCCTCATCGCACATTTGAGCAGCAATCTCCAAGCGCTAGGAGGACCAGTAGCGCGATAGATCTGGAAGATCTCGTTGGTCGATTACGCGCGGTCGTCGTCCCGCATTGTTTTTGAGGTATTTTGCCTTTTTGCCAATCGTAGTTTCTGCTTCTCTGTGATTTTTTTTCTTATTCTTTCTTGTGCGAGGATTCCTTTTCTGGTCGATTTCTTTGCTCCTGTGTCAGAAAAATTTGTGCTTTCGTATATTGTGCAATCTCGGGTTGGATTGCTGCTGTATGTCGTACCGTTAGTTCGGAATCGTAATGAAAATTGAAGCTACTTAGATGCTTGAAGAATGACCCCTCTGTCTCACATTAGGGCTCTTCCAGGCATAGGATTGAGTCTGTTTACTGATGTATGGCTTTCTACTAACAGCTTTTTGACTGAATACCATCTTTTGATGCACCCTTGCTTGAGAAACTGTTTTTTTTTTTTTTCAAAAGAAAAAAAGTGTTAGAATAACTACTGGATTAGTCAAATTTCAGCTCGTCGTCTTTGGAATGAGACCCTTCAATAGGTGGATCCTTTTGTTGTTCTCTGCCTTTTCAGTGTTCAGATGATCAAATTCGTTTGGTGAGCAGTTTTTTTGAGTTCATAAAAAAATAATAAATTCATATATTTTCCACAAGGCTGACCAAGCTAAAATTTAGTTCCACTCATCTACATAAGTCGCATGTTAAAAGTCTCTGCTGTATTGCACCTTTCAGAATTTAGGCCCACCTTTGAAGCATTGTATTAGATGTTTGTCTGCATACATGGACTAAAGTTGAATGTCATGATCTTGGCATGGCTGCTTCATCAATTATTAAGTTTTCTGGAGAAGCCATGTGTTCTGTTTCAGTAGAGAAAGCATGAGCTGACCTTATGGCAACATTTACATGAAATCTTCGATGAAAAATTCCCAAGTGGAGTTTTCTGGAGTTAAAACTGTGAAAAATATTAGGTTAGAAGGTAAAAAAGAGATGATCTAGCTATTGCTCAAAGTGTGTTCTAGTATGGGTGTTGGACCCCCAATCGGAAGATTATGCAAACTAATTTCCACACTGTGCAGGTCAACTTAAGATATGGTCATTCACTATGTCTGGTAAACGATCTTAAAGAATCGATAATTGACGTGTACAGGTCTATCCAGTATGCTTGGATACTGATATACAACCTTTGCACCAAGTTTTTCATTAGAGAATCATGCTATGACAATCTAAGGAAATTAATAGTATTGATTTATATCTGACCTTTTTTAGCATTGTGACTGAGTGCTACCATGTAACTCAAACAAAGGATTGGTTGCTCAAATTTTTAGGTGCCTAAATATTTAGAAGGTTATACATTATAGGATTAATTTGATGGGGCACACCACATAGTTATTTTATGAATGCCGTTTCAAATAGATAAGTCAGTTCACTAAAGCTTAGCTATATCTGATAAACATGAGCGTGAAACTATGATTAAATTCTCATGTCCTTTAGAAAGTAAAAACTTTTAGTGAGTTAGTCCACTTGATGTACATGAAAAAGGCTCTCTATTGTGATGACACATTTGATTGGTGGCTATATTAAAAGATTTTAAATCTCGTTATTTATTGTCTTATGTAATTTAAGATTTTTTTTTCTTTCCATGAACTAAAATGAGGTACATTTCTCACTGCAAGGTTTCATAATTCCTCTTGGCAATGGAGTCCTACAGGTACCAGGCTGAGATCCTTGTTAAAGATTACTTGCTAGCAGATCCATTTGTCCCATATACCTCTCTACTTTGTGGCATTTTTATGTGTAAAATGGTATGTCCAATCTCAATTTTATATTTATTAAATATTATTAATTGTGTAATTTCAATGCAGTTATTTGAGATAACTTGTAGGGAATGAGAAAAGTAAAATAAAATAATTATATATTTATTATGTGTTTCTAACATAAAAGATATACGACCGAATGGTATGGTGAACTAGAATACATGATCTTGAATCCTTGATAAAGAGGTGAATTTCTTGTAGTCTACTGGTATCTATTAATGATTTTCCATATTGACTATGGAATGTTTTTCAGAAGGAAAAAATGTAAGAAATTGAATTTAAAATTTCTATTTTGATTGACACCAAGAGTTGTTTCACATTAAATTACAACAACATGTAAGTAAATAAGTATAAGTTTGTATGAGTGATTGAATAAGAACTGAGAAAATCAACATTTGGTTTTTCATTTTGCCAATATTTGCCTGATGTCTGATGAAATTAAGAAAATGTCATCACTATCTTTTGTAAGTAAAGAAACTATGATTTGATGAAAATTACCATAGCCAGAATCAGGATCTCATGTTATATATCATTGGGGAAATTTTATCAGAAGCATACCTGAATTCATGTAGACACAGAAGATGAGCTGACTGATTTCCACATCTAAACTTTCCTTGTAGAGAAAGCCTCAAAATGATGTGACTATAGGATGTGAATGAAGATAGAATAATGGTTACACTGGGAACTTCAATCTATATAACTATTGGATTTTATTTTATTTTGGCCCATTAGAAAAATAAAATAAATATTAAAATTTAACATATTAATGCCCATATCAAATGAGGCACATAATGTCAATTGATATGTGTAGGCTCTTTTATTTGATAATTTCCCAACATCTTTTTTCCATTCACTTAATGTGCATAGTTTTTTGGCAACACTATATATCTGTAGTCTATATATAAGAGTAATTATTGAGATGGTTTAGTATGAGTGTGTTATTTGAGAGTCAATTTGACGACCAAACGAATAGACCCTATTGTTCTCTTCTTCTTTTACCCCTTCTTATCACTGTAAATTTTCAATTGCCAAAAGTGTTTGAATTTTTTGTAGTTGATTTCTTGTCCAGGAAACTATAATTCCTGCAAGAATTTGTTTCCTATTCGAAAAATTAAAGAGAAGATGTAAGCCATACAGGGTCTTTTGAGAATAAGAAATCTGAAAAGTTTTTCCAAGCATCTGCTTATACATCAGCAGCCTGTTAGTTAGTTTGTTCATTCCATAGACTACCAAACGTTATGAGCTAGCTTGTAGTTAGGGTGGCATTTTTTATTCTTGTTAAATTTCACTCTAGCTACTTTGCCATTTATTCAGGATTTAAGATAGACACAAAGATATAAGATGTTATATATTTACAAACTTTTTTATCCATTATAACTTTATTAAACAGAAGCAAGTATCCAAGTACGACTAGTATTAAAATGATGATCGATTAGAGCTTCAATTTAGTGGGAATTGTCTTTATTTGAAAAACTTAATGTACTTTTACCATACTTTTAATATGCCTGGGTTTTTCAACCCCTCATCACTGGCCAATCAGAACAGGAAACATGCCCCCTTTTTTATTACTGCAGCAGGTAGACCTGCAGAAGCTTGCTACCTGCTGCCTAACCATGCCACTGATCTTGGCAATCCGACGATAGCTGAAACTAGAAGATGTGTCAGCTTCTAATAATGTGAACACAGATCCCTATAAGTACCACGTATTATCCAAGAACAGGAGGGAAAGCTTCATTGTCAAACTAGGATTACAGTAATTACAATGACTCACCTTGGGATTATAGGGACTCGACCTGGGTTAAGGGAGCAGCACTCCCTTGAACTTTTCTTGTTTGGAGCTGATCCACTCGTCCAAGGGAAACAGTTCAGACGAGCTGTTTCCAATTGGACCAAGACCTTGGACTGGCCACAGTTTGACCTCAGCCCACCAAAGCCAAGAACTTGCTAGGGATTTAACTCATTGTGAAGTCCTCCAGCGATTTATTCCTCTGACTCGACCCACCCTATAGAAGACCTGCTCTAGCTGTTTCGCTGGTAGGTTCCTGTACCTGTAAAAAGCAGCCTCAACAATGCCAAAGCTTAAGGTTCAATTGATTTTCGATAAAATTGAATGTTTGAAATGTTGGGCTAAAATGCTAAACTTTGTGGCTTGTTCTTGCTTTAGTTCATTCATGCATATTCATGGAATGGAAAGATAACGGAAGAGCTTTCTAAAAGTTTTGGATGTAAGTTGGAGGAAGAACTTCTGAAAATTGTTTTAAAGATCTCTTGTATCCTCTACACCATTGTCTGCGCAATTTTATAAACAAGTTTTTTTTTTACTAAGTAAACACTTCAGCCTCATTTATCTCTGATGTAACAGCCTTTGGGTACCTTTTTTGGCATATATTGTAAGTGTGCCTATAGCCGACCCCACCCAGTGAGATAAAGCTTGGTTGTTGTGAGTTGTTGTTGTTTTGTAAGTGTGCCTATAGTAATATATCTAAAGTATGACTATGATATTAATCATATTATTATCTTATTAATATCTTGGTTCCTTTGCTTCATGTTTGATTAACATTGTTTCTTTGTTATTGGTTGATGTTTCATGAGGCATAACAGTGGAATTTGATCATCTATTATTTTCTTATACTCTTGTGTTTTTCCTCAGGCTTATGATTTTTCCCAGTTGATAAGTTCGTTTTACTTCAAGGGCTTTGCCTCCCTTACAAAGATCCAACGGATTGAATGGAACAACAGGTGAGATATCATATTTGCATACATCTTCCTCTAGATTTCAGTATTAATTTGAACCACTTTTGCAGGGGAATGTCCAGTGCCCATGCCATTTTTATTACATCGATGTCATTATATTTAGTATTCTTCTCAGATCTATTTTCTGACCGTGCTGAGAGCCTGATTACATTCCGAAGTTCAAATCTTTCCACTTTTACATTGGGGGTGAAATCTTAGCACATTTACATAGATTACCACCTCTTTTTCTTATGTCAATTTGACTGTATGACCCATATCTTTAACAGGTTTCTGTTGGGTACTTCATCACTGACCTTGCCATGCTAATCTGGCTTTATCCTTCGCTTGGTGGAATGGAATATGTAATTAGTTAATTACTCACTTGAAACTTCATTATTTTTGCATCTTCATTTAAGCTCTAAACACTCTTATTCTCGACTACTCAAAACAAAATCTGATAAGCAGTCTGCTGGTCTATCTGTGGAATAATATGTATGGAATATAATTGAGATCTGTATCCCAATTTTTTAGGTTCTCCATCACTCACTATCTATAATTGCGATATCTTACTCAGCATTGTTTGGGGAGGGGCAGCTATACACTTTTATGGTCCTCATATCTGAGACCACCACCCCTGGGATAAATTTACGATGGTATGGTTGCAGATGTTATTTAAGTACTTCAACAACTGATACCAATAGAATGTTATATTATTAACTTCTTTTTTCTCTTTTCTTCTGCAGGTTCCTTGATACTGTAGGAATGAAAAGATCTAGTGCATATGTCCTTAATGGTGTTGCTATGTTCTTCGCATGGCTTGTAAGCTGCCTGTTAATTTTCTTTTCTTCAAACATTAAGATATTCTAGAATCATATTCATACCTCTTGAAAACATGGCTAGATTGTGATTTCAGATGTTTCTCAACTTCATCAAAGTTTTTCACGATGAGCAAGTATCCTATAAATTATTGAATTCACTCTCAGTCATTGAACAAAAGAACTTGCCCGATGACAAAACTTGACAAGCATACAGTAGTATCTTTTTGAGTTGGAGAATATAAGGACTTTTCATCTTCACACTAAGTTGGCATTCCTCTTTAGCTATTCTCGACGAATGTTGTCAGGGGTTTCCTAAAACTTGTTCTTAATTTTCTTATGCACAAAATATGATTTTCTTAGGGGAGAAAAAAGAGTATGGCTCTTTTAAGTCTGCTCCTCCACCATTTCATCTCTTATGATGAAACTGAACCCTTGATTGTTTACAATCAAGTATAACTTGAACATTCTTGATTGCAGGTTGCAAGAATCTTGTTGTTCATCTACTTGTTCTACCATGTTTACCTGCACTATGATCAGGTATGCTAATACCAATTCATCGCGTCGTCATCATGTAAACACAATATTTTATCGACATTCGTTCCTCATCAATAACAGGTTGAGCAGATGCACACAATTGGTTACACCCTAGCTTTTATGGTCCCCATTTCATTGTTTATCATGAATATGATGTGGTTTGGAAAGATTTTGCGAGGACTGAAGAAAACATTAGCTAAGCGGCAATGAAAGACGAACTCCGGTCTACATACAGCAGAAGATCTTCGCATGTTCGAGGGTTAACTCCTATATTTTCTCGTGCAAATACAAAATGTGTAGGCAGCCCATATCGACGGATACAATCTAAGCAAGATAGTCGAAGGCGTAGGAAGGATGTTTATCTTTCACCTCAATTAGCACATAAGATTGATGCATTGGCGCACGCCCGAATTGCACCTTGTTTGTAACCAGGAGATATATCTACAAGAATGTGCTACTTTCTTGCGAGTTCTTATTCATGTAGAGTTTCTCTAGGATGAAGTCTTCATGTTTTCTTTCTTATGAACAAGTACTTACTAGCTATAGCCTATAATATTTGAAGTCTTCTTCTTTAGTCAAGAGAAAACAAAATAAAATAAAAATGCTTTTGATATTTTATATAGGATATTCTTTTAATGATAATAAAAATAAACGGTAACTATGTTATTTTTATAAGGGATAAAATAGATCTCGAGAATTATATTTTTAGACAAAATTGTGATTCCGAGAACAAATACAGATACGCATGTTATCCAGAACAAGCTAGAAGAACAGCAGCCAGAATAATGCAATAACGTGCCTTGACACCCATCGCATTACCGAGTTTGTTATCACACGTCATTACTGATGGGGACCACGTTTAAATTGAATGGGAAATCTACATTGAGAATCTTGCTAAAAAAGCATCCTATTTCTTTTTATTTCCATCAGGCTCTTTTAATTTTATCAAAACTTATTTTCAGATACTTGAGTGCGACTCAGAATATATAATTTTATATTAGTAAATATTATTTTTTTTAACAAATTTACTAAGCATGAAATAAGAAAATTTGGTGACAAAATACAATACGAGGTGTTTTTAGTAATAGAATCATCAATAAGGTGCGATTCGCTCATTTCCAATTATTATGGCGCTTTTTTGTAAAATATGAAAATTATTATTCCCGCATCCGAAGTTCCGAACAAGGCCGTGACCCACAATCTCTTGCCAGGTAAGACGGTGGGTCGTACGTTACGAGCTGCATCGGGAATTCGGGAATTGAAGCGCCACTCGTCGCTCTTCGGCAGTTCGGCGACCACTCGTCTCTCGTCCGCTTCGTCGGTGGCAGTGGCGTTGCCGGCCGAAGCTTATTTTATCCATTTGCATACTTCCCTTCTATTTCCACCCTCAGTTCCTTCTACTTCACACTTCTCCCACTTTTCCGCCACTTGCTTCGAACCTCGCATCGCATCTTATTTCTCCCTTTTCGCTGGCCTGTACTCGTCGCGCTCTGTTCTGGTGCCATCTTCTAATCCCCATTTCGCCTCTTTCGTCCTCTAGTTTCGGCCATTTGGTTTTGCTCGATTCGAGGTCGAGTTTGGATTTTTAGTGTGATGGCGGTGGAGTACCACTGCTGCGAGCCCAACTTCTTCATCCACATACTGATCATCGTCTTTCTGGTGCTCTTCGCGGGACTCATGTCCGGCCTCACCCTCGGCTTGATGTCGCTCAGCCTCGTCGACCTCGAGGTCCTCGCCAAGTCCGGTTCCCCCCAGGATCGCAAGCATGCGGGTAAATATAAGCTTAATTTAGCCCTGTTTTAGTTCATCGTGTGTCGATTATGTTGTCACTATATAATTACCTGATGAAGTTTCCTATTCTAGAGTTTTCTAGCCATTGTTTCTTATTGCCAAAATTTGCCTGATTGATATGTAAGATATTAGTTATTACATTTTTATCTGCTATAGAGAGATTTTTCTGGGTTTCGATACCAGTAGAACAGAGTAGTTAATGCATGTATGCAACTAACTAAACTTGGCCCGTTCCTGTGTTTAAAAAATTATTCGGGCGAGCAAAAAGTTACATTTCAGAATCTTCGTATCAGTGAACTTTGGAACATGTATGGAACAACCACAGTGAGGAATCAAAGCAATGAGATTGTGGGAGTAGCATATGGAGATCCGTAACTCAGAAGCTTGGTTGTGAATCGTTAAATATGATAACTGTGGAGTATATGCCTACTAGATGGCGATGAATGAAGAAAATAAATTTGAGTAAATAGTTTTTGGATTTCATTGTTGTTTGCCAAACATATAACATTAATTTTATACTCTCTATACAAGAATTTATCAGCATAAATGGGGAGAATAATTTTTATTTTTTTCTTGGTCTTCTTATCTAAAACTCTCTTTATTTTCCTACTTCTCTTTATTTTTGCGTGGCCTTTTAATCTTAACTTTTCTTGTTGGATTCCTTTGATCCAATTTTGTTCTTATCCTGCTAACAATGAAGGGCGCAAGTGCTGCTTCTAAATGATCCAAAGTAATAGTGTGTGTTCATTGTACTCTCAAGAGTATGTGAAAAATCCTTCAGTCTGCCTTAGTAAAAGAACAATGGAAGAATAGGGTTGGTAGTGTTGTCTCAAGCACGAAACACAAGAAACGACCAGCAATAAACAATTTTTCCTTCTGGAGACATCAGTGGTATTGCGGTTATTTTGTAAGACCATCCAAGTGAATACTTTGACCTTGATGAAGAAAACTTCTCAGATAAGAGGAAACCACCTGTCACTTCAGCCTGTGTGAGACTGCATGAAGGCCATGCACATAGAGAGCTCATCGCTATTAGACCATCTCTAGGCTGCTGAAATAAAGTTCCCTTCAGATTGAATATCTAGAACCGACTGCTGGAATTTATCAATCTGGAAGAGTGACAGGCCTTAGAAAACAGAGTCTATGGATAGCTGAAGAGAAATCAAGTGGCATGGCGAATACGCTCGTCCCCAGCTCACCCGCCGCCCCCGCCAACCCGTCCCAGGGCCAACACGGAGTAGGCGCTGAAGAGAAATCAAGCTAATTAGTAACAATGTCTTGATCGCAACAAATTTGAGATAGTGTCAGAAACTCACTCTTTATCAGAAACCCACTGGACCATTACTGTGCCAGAAAGGCTCTCTAGAGGTCCTGCCAATAAATAATCAAGTTCTCACTAATAGGAGTGAACATTCGGTTTATTCGGTAGTAAATTAACCGAATTAACTGAAAACCGATTTAATATTACATAACCGAATCGAATCAAATTTTATACAAAATTAATACCGAATTAACCGCATTAACCAAATTAACTGAATTAATACCAAATATGTTTAAAAAAATAATTAAAAAAATTATACAAAATTAATTTCAAATTAACCGAATAAACTGAATGCTCACCACTACTCACCAAATAGAAATTCCAAATAGCCAAGGTATGTTACAAGCGTAAGATCAAACTTGATCTCGGGTAACTAGCTCCCACAACACAGACGAGAGATGAGAATCGTTAACTATGTGCTACTAGATAGAGCTCTCCTTTATGTACTTTCCAATGTAACAATCTTTTTTTTTATCGGACTGTACTGCTAATCCTGTTCGATCAGAATTTCTTAGCGGAGATACCTAGCTTTCAAGTTTCATCATGAGAATTTGAAGAAACAACTCTGTGTCTGTGTTGCTTATGGAATACTTGATACATGAGATTTGACAACAAATAGCCTCCTCTTTTATTTATTTGCCTATATTTGCTATTTGTGCTTTCATTTAGACTCTTAGTGCACTTCTATGGCAGCAAAGATATTGCCAGTTGTAAGGAGACAACATTTGTTGCTATGTACGCTTTTGATCTGCAATGCTGCAGCCATGGAAGTAGGCTCTTGTGAATTTTTAATTTTATTTTTTTGATTGTCGGTTCCATGTTTTGATAGAACATTGATATAGATTTTCCTTTGAATAGGCACTCCCTATATTCCTAGACAGTTTGGTTACTGCATGGGGTGCGATCTTGATTTCAGTGACATTGATACTCCTGTTTGGTGAGGTAAGTTGTATTTTTTGCAGCCATAGTCATTGGTGAGTTGCTTAGTCATTTTGATTTGGCCTTAATTAATTTCCATGGTTGTTGTGTATATAGATCATCCCTCAATCGATATGTTCTCGGTATGGTCTAGCCATCGGAGCAGCAGTTGTGCCGATAGTTCGTTTACTTGTGTGGACGTGCTTTCCAGTGGCATATCCGATTAGCAAAGTATCTCCTATTATTAATGTCATTTTATGACTCTTCTTTGTACAAATTTTTATTTATTTTTAATTACTATCTTTGTTATCTTCAGTTTTTGGACTTCATGTTAGGAGATGAACACGTGGCTCTCTTCCGTAGAGCGGAACTGAAAACTCTTGTTAGTTTGCATGGAAATGCGGTCAGTTTAACCAATTAGTAACATGAGACAAATCGACCTCAATTTTTGTTCTTTTTCAAGTAAAATACAATGTAGTTCATTTCTTTTCGACAATGAAATACTTCCTAAACAGCACCATCTAATTTCCTATTCAGGCTGGAAAAGGTGGAGAGTTAACTCACGACGAAACCACAATCATTGCAGGGGCATTGGAACTTACAGAGAAGAAGGCTAAGGATGCTATGACTCCTATATCTCAAACTTTTGCAATTGATATCAATGCAAAACTTGATAGGTAACTTTGCTCCATTGATTGCTCAATGGGAAATATCGACCTTTTGCTATATTTCGATGTTAGTATCATTTGTGTTATAATTTTGTTTCAGAGTTTTGATGAATCAAATTATGGAGAGAGGGCACAGTAGAGTTCCGGTATACCACGGGAAACCAACTAATATAATTGGACTCATACTGGTATGTTTGTTTAACTGGTTTGTGTAGAAAATACATCAACTCAGATTCTTAGCACCGATTCTTTGAATTGTATGATAGATTAAGAGGATCTAACTGTTGAATTGTTTTAATTAAATTAATTATGATTGCGGTAAATTCTTTTTTCTTCCACTATCAATCTAATGCTTTTCTTGAGAGTTGGTAGTATGAAGATTCTTGTTTGACTTATCTTTCATGTCTTCGGTCAATTTCAGGTAAAGAATTTGTTGTCTATACATCCAGACGACGAAGTGCCTGTTAAAAATGTTACCATTAGGAAGATTCCAAGGTACTTTCCAAGAGTTAATATTTAGGAAATATTATGAATATGATTGTTTAGTTTTACATTTCTGAAGAGTATGTTTGTTCTATATTAATAGAGTAATATTTAGGGGTGAGCATTCGGTTAATTCGGTAGTAAATTAACCGAATTAATTGAAATTGAATTAAAATTTAAATAAAATTAATACCGAATTAACCAAGTTGACCGAATTTGTTTAAAATAATAATAATAAAATTTATACAAAATTAATTTCGAATTAACCTTTTTTTCCAAAAAATTAAATCGCTAGAAGGAGGGCTTGAACCTTCGACCTTGTGGTTAACAGCCACACGCTCTAACCAACTGAGCTATTCCAGCTATATATAATTTATGGCTTAATGTTTATAAAATCAAATTACAAGTTTCTGCATCAATGGTTCAATTAAGTTAACTGATTGAACTGAGTTTAAGATAACAGAATTAATACAATTTTGATTATATTTTATATACTAATATTTAGAAATTAATATATGTTATTTAAAATTTATATACAAGGTCAGATGCATTGGATGAACTCTGATAGTCTTGTTAAAAAAATAGGATGAGGAGTAGATATAGTGCATCCTTTAGTCGTGCATCTTCAATTGAGCATTGTTATAATATAGCAAATACCAAGAGGTTTCTCAACCTAAGTGTCTTATTATTTGGTTGGGTTGAAGTCTCTCTTGGTGATAAAATTATCTTTTAGGGATAGTATGAGCTACCATACCAACTCAATGGAAATTTTCCTTTTCCACTGCACAACGGATAATAGTTTTACAAATTTCAGCTTACAATGTAATTATAAGCTAACCTCGTGCAACATCAAACACCGAACTGGCGTCTGTTCGTCAGTTACAAAGGCACTGATAAATAACATGTACACTCTAACTTGATCCTTGATGTATATTCTTTTAATTATGCAGGACTCACATATGAATGTGCTGCAATTTATAATGTTAAATATATTTAGATAGCCATACATAATCATTAGGACAAAGAAATATCATGATGGAGCTCATTCTTTATACTGCTACCGGTTGGAGGAGTTTATTTAGTTTCACCATATTAGGAAAGTCACAACTCGATGAAATGGATAACTGAATCACAACAGCTCCATTTTAGAGTATTAAAGGGATATGATATCATGTTAGTACTTCATATGCCCCGTCAACACTTTATTTTATGAATAGAAAAAAAATCAAAAAACTTTCCAGCATAGCATTTTTATTGACTGTTGCGTCTGCAGTTAGATTTATTTTTCTCTTTTTCGAGTTGTAGGGTTCATGAAAACATGCCTCTGTATGATATCTTGAATGACTTCCAAAAGGGTCATAGTCACATGGCAGTGGTTACGAAGCAAATAATGGTAGAGCAACAAAGCAACAGCAAAAATGGTATGAACTACTTTTGTTGCTTCAAAAGAAATTGCGAGAATGTTGATTTGGTTTTTGCTGATGTTCTTTGTATTTACTTTCCAATGGGGAATTCAAGATGTGAGAGTTGACATAGATGGTGATAAGCCTAGCGAGAAAAGTTCAATAGGAGCTGCCAACCCGATTTGCCGGCTGAAGAGCTATCCTTCGAATTCAAAATCGAACCGAGGTGGCAGTAGGAATCGGAAATGGTCACGTGATGGCACTGCCGATGTTTTGCAGATCGACGACCAACCTCTGCTGGGGTTGAACGAGGAAGAAGAGGCTATTGGGATAATCACAATGGAGGATGTCATCGAGGAACTATTACAGGTATGATCAAAGATTATCACAGGTGCTGTAGTTGCTAATTGTAAGCCTTTTTTTTTCTGATTTGAGAATTGTTTTAGGAGGAGATTTTTGACGAGACAGATCATCAAGAAGGGAATGTGCAGAGAAATGAAAGGATCAAATGTTCATCCCATGTCAGTCCAAAATGAGCTTTGGAATTTCACTCTTGTTTTTCAATGTAACTTTGAACAAGTGCCCTAGGTTGTTGCTTGAACATTAGTAAATGAAACTAACTTGGCTTGCAATATGTATCCTTACAAATAGTACTTGAGCTGATGCACATCGCATGTTTGATACGTGCAACTTGAAGACAATCATTGCCTACATAATGTTCATGGCCTCGCCTTTTAGTTATTTATTTGCCTATATTTGCTCTTCATGCCTTCAGTAAGGCTCTTGATGCACTCATATGGCAGCGAAGATTTGATTTTGCCTGTTAGGAGACATCATTTGTTGCTGCAGCCTGGGAGGTGAGTTTTATGCGATCTTTCTTTTTCCAATCCAGGTTTTAATATAATATCAGTTACGGCATTGGGAGTGATCTTGATTTCAGTAACAATGATGCTTCTTTTTGGTGAGGGAAGCTCTTTTGGATCGTATAATTACAGTAGTAATCTCTGGTGAGTGGCTAGTTCATCTCGATTTGGCCTTTTCAGAAACTGATTTCCACTGGTTGTTGTACACAGAGATCATCAATCTTCCAATCTGTTTGTTCTTGGTATGGAAATTGGAGCAGCCGTTGTCGGCATGGATCTGGTCTCCAGTGGCATATCTAATGAACAAGGTATGATACTGGAATGCTCAGTATGTTGATCTTGTTTGCACGGGAATAACTCATTTGAGGACTCACAAAGTTTCCGAAATACTCGTATAGTGAGTTTGGAAAGTAAGCAATTTGAACTGTATATTTTTGTATATACAAGGAAAAATAGGCGAAAATTTTTACCGACCTGTAGGGACACTCCCTTGAGACTCTAAAGTGGTACACGAGTATTCATCAGAATCTTCTGCAACAGACATGGGTTCTTTAGGTGGAGTCGCTGGTACATCTTCATTTGTTAGCATCAACACGACCTCTGCCATTGTCGGCCTGTCTTCACTATTTTCCTGCACGCATAGAAGACCTATTCTTACACACTCCAGTATCTCGGGCGGCGGAGAGGAGCCGCCCAATGATTCGTCGAGTAGCTCGAGAGTCCTGCCTTCCTTCCATAACAAATATGCCTGAAAACAATGCTGATGAGATTGAATGCTGGATGAGTTTTAGAGATTAGAGTATTTGTTCAAACGCTTACATGTCCTAAAAGGTTTAACCGTGAATCTGTCAGGTTGAACACTTTATTCCTCATGCCACTTATGATTTCCAATACTATCACGCCGAAGCTGAAAACATCTGATTTCAAAGAAAACACTCCCTTCCCAATGTACTCCGGCGCCATATATCCACTACAAGGAAATGCAAACATGATCATGATAAAATACCAAGACCGATTCAATGGCTCTGTGCACTCTAAACATACAATGTTCCAATAGGTCTCGTAGTAGTATTCTCTTGAATGCTGTCTCCTTCAAAAATTCTTGCTATTCCAAAGTCCGATATTTTTGGATTCATGTCTTTGTCAAGAAGGATGTTGCTTGGTTTAAGGTCTCGATGGATGATCCTCAAGTTAGAGTCTTGATGCAAGTAGAGAAGCCCTCGAGCGATACTGATAATGATTTGAAGCCGCGTAGGCCAGTCCAACAAACCACTCCTTGTTTTATCTGCAAAACATTCATAAATCTGCTGAGCAACAAGATTGGCATAAAACCCAAGCAATAGGAAAAACACAATAACTTCCAAAATTTCAGATTACAATAACAGATCATCAAACAAAGACTTACCAAACAAAAACAACAAAATTTAATGACGTTTTCCATTGTTTTCAGTTCTTTATTTCCTTTATCTCTAAATTATCAAAAGGGAGAATGATCAAGCAACAATATCTATCAGAAATGTATATTGATATGAGTTTTCATTTGTTCCTCTTGACAATGCTATGAACAATTGGTAACTGAATAAGATGCAATGAGACTACTAACCATATATGAAAGCATCCAAGCTCTTATTTTCCATGTACTCCAACACGAGTATGCGCTCATCTCCTTCGATGCAACAGCCAAGCAGGCGGACGAGATTCCTGTGCTGCAAGTTGGCAATCAGCAAAAGCTCATTTCGGAACTGATCAGGCCCCTGCGATGAGTATCTCGACAACATTTTCACAGCAATCTGTTTTCCATCCATCAGCTCTCCCTGCAAAATCTCTCAACTCCATCCTCATGTTTCTGTAAACAGAAATAAGAGAACAAGATTGCTAAAGACACCTCTGATACCTTATAAACAATGCCAAATCCACCTTCTCCAAGTTTGTTGCAAGTGGAGAAGTTAGCAGTTGCAGATTTTATCGTAGACAAAGCAAAGGAAGGCAACGACCCGATTGAACTCGCTGTACCTTGATACAAAATCTTTAAATTTCAAACCGATAATCTGAACAAAACTTATGTCTAAATTTAGATCAAAGTGTGTGCATACCATCATCCTGATGTACCGCTCCATTAGAACTCCTACTCCAGCAATCAAACCACGGCGTTAATTTTGGCAAGTTCGACTCGAAATCTTCTTCTGTTGCATTGTGATTGATCACTGATCATAATGAGCATTCAGTATGTGAAAAATAAATACCAACCAACAAGTATAACTCATAGGGACATTTCATCATACACCTAGTCGGCAATAGTTAACATGAGTGATTGAGCATACATACTTCTAATTCTTTTCCTTCTCCACCAAATGAACACGGACACGATCAGGAACAAAAGGATGCCCAAAGTTGTAGCAATGGCTATGATGATCTTTACAGACCTCTTAGATTGCTTTTCCGAATCTGCACAACAAGTTCTGAAACCTTTTGATTCCGATAAAAACCAGAGGAAAGGAGAGATTTTGATGCGTGCTTACAGATGTCAGCTGCAACAAGGCGAACAAAAAGCTCGTCGCCGCCTTGTGAGAACGTCCTGATGTCGATCAAATCGCCTCGCCACATCAAGCAACCATCCCACGCCGTGACGGCGTGCGCCATGCAGGAACAGTTCCTGGAGCACCAGTCTCTGCACTCGTCGAGCGTCCTGTTCCCGACGGCGGTGGAATTCTCCGTGTCCGGCAGCTTCACCATCCTCCACTGAGAGAACCCGTCCGAAGAGCAATTCGGAGACGGAGTAGACTCCGATCTGCTGATGCAGCCATCAGAGAAGCGGTTTTGGTTCCAGTTTTCTCGGTTCCTTGGGACGAAGCCCTGCAGGCAGCGGCACGCCGGCGAGTTGGCGCTGGAGCAAATAGCGTTCGCGCCGCAGCGGGCGTAGTGGTCGCAGTAGTCGCCCGGCACGGTCCACTCCGTTGTCCATCCGCCTCCGGCGTCTGACCATTCCTGAAGCCGAAATGCTCCGCCGGAATCCACAACGGCGCGGGAGAGAATCGAGTCGTCGGTGGCGTTGAACGAGAAGGAGACCTTGTTATTTAAAACAACGAAAAAAAATGATTTTTATTTTATTAAATTGCACCATCCATATTTTTTTTCAATATTTTTGTTTACCATTAATATCGGAGAAAGAAAATAGTATACTTTCAGAGGGTTTATATGTAAATATTCAGCTGCCAACTAACCTCTCGTGAATTGGATACGAACGCGAACCTGAACCGGGTCGAGTTTGCCATCGCCGGGATTCCGCTGAACCCCCGTCCGGTCCACGGACCACTCCGGAAGACCACGCCGGCGGCGGACTGGTCATGCCTCACCAACATCTCCGGCCGGTTACCTTTCGTCACGATCGCGACGGAATATTCCCCGGGAAACGGATTCGTGGCGTTTCGCCACGACACGAGCTGCCTCCTCAGGCTGCTGCTTCCCCTGTCGAACCCGAGCTTCATCCCTGGAACCATCGAGTCGCCGAAGTAATTGAAGCTCTGAAGCAGCGCCGTGTTGCTGTCGAGGTCGACGAGCATGAGGTTTCCCGAATCCGACAGCCGAACGAGCGTGCTGTTTCTCCGGCGAGGTGAGCCGGTTACCCACAGTCTTCTCTGCTCGTAGTCGTACACGCCGAACATGCCGTCGTCGGTTAAGTGGAGGTACCCCGGCGATATCGTGACCGGGATGTCGTTGTTGATCACCCACACGACCGCCTGCGCCGTGTCGGTCACGTTGGTGTACCAGACTCCAGCGTAGACGCTCCGGCGACCGCCGGGGCTGAAGAAGCCCAACGTGAATCTCCCGTTGGCCGAGATCAACGTCTGCCCTTCGTAGAGATACTCCCCCGGATACAGTGTGTCCTCTGGGTGAAGAAATCGCCGTCAAAATCGAATTTTGATGAAGAAAATGTTGCCAAAATCGAATTTTGATCACGATTTGCTGCGTAATTTGATAGAACAATTGTTTACTCGAACTTCATCGATCTCACCTGCGCCATGAACAGTGACCACTGCGATCCCTGCAAGAAGCTTTATCGCCATTAAAAGATGGAGCACGGCCGCCATGGACGACAAGATCTTCTTGATTAATGAGCTCATCTTCTTAACTCCCCTGAAGCTTTAAATGAGATGCATCATCTCGGCCGCAATCAGAATTCTCGGCGTTGGCCAACGTAGAGACCTCAAAGTCAAATGGATAGGTAGGAGATCTTGCACAATGATTTCACTCTACTTTTGGTTTTAATCAATCAGGCTCAGTGGGACTCCAATGCTACTCCTGGTTGGGTTGGTTTGGCCCTTCGTTGAAAAATAAATTAAATTTGTCGGCGCAAAATATAAAATTTCACCTCGTGTTTGTTTTGGGTGGAAAACTTTTTAGCTTGACATTATTTTTCAATTTCAAAACCTCCAGAATTATTTAATGAAATATAATAAATTCAAGATCTTTATTTATCTCTAAAGTAAATAACTGTGGCTGTTACAGCGATTTAAATTGTTCTCACTTCTATACACAATCTGGATGCATGTTTCGTCAGCTTTGACTCTCTGACAAAGTCTCATACTCCTGCAAATTCTGACTTTTATTTGTGTCAAATCTTCAAAGTTGTTGACAAACAGGTAAGATTCTTTTTTAATTTAATGGAGCAGGACAGATCATGTCAACTGTCTGCGTCATATTCTCTCAGTGCGCTCTCATGCT
>JBAMIE010207558.1:0-10552 GCA_037177295.1 Kaempferia parviflora
GGCTACTAACCATAAGTGTAAATGATCAAGACATAGGAGAGGTATATGCTCGGACATACCGAGATTCGACCTCTAGATCTCATATGGCAAGCTCTAATATCTTAACCATTACACCACCACGAGGAGACACCAATATCCTGATTCAAGCACCCTGAGCATGTAGTATTATCTTGGGATAGAATCGAACTTTTATTATTTGGAATAAGCATTGTACTGAAGAGTTGGCAATAAAACAAGTGAAATCGTTACATTGGCGGCCTTCTGACCTCCTGTTGTCTATAAGGGAGACAACAACAAGGGTTAAGATAACTAATAGGGCATTCTGTACCGGAATCGACTCTCTACTTATTAGCAACTACATCCTTATATGAACCAACTGTACTCGCATGGCGTAGTCAGGATTTTAAACTATGAGGGATGATTTTTAAAAATTTTAAAATTAGTATAAGTCAATTTTCACAATCTAAAATCTAAAATTTAAATTTAAGAAGCTAAAGATGAACTTAAATTTGAAAATTTTATCCTTAGTTGAAATAATAATCTGTCGATCCCCAAAATTTATCTATGACCCAAAGTCGAAAAATCATTTATAATATCACTTTTTCATAATATTAGTATTCCTACATTGGCGATACGTATAACACGACAAAGGCTACAGTGTGGAAAGGGGAGAAAAAAATGAAAGAGAAAATTTTCTCAAAAATACCATAATTCGTTTTACACCGATCGAACTCGTTTAAATTTTAAATTTAGTTCAGTCATAACTTGTTCAAATTAACTCCAAATCAATCTCAGTTTGAACCAACGTAATCATTATCTCCTCGCCTACCCGTTGAATTTAGTTCAAACCCAATTGAATTTTAATTTAGCGCACTCGCTCCGTGTTGTACATTTAGTTTATCTATTTATTATTATATATTTTATTTTTAAAATTTAATATTTACATTCCAAGTCACGATATTTCCATGTAAAAGTGGTACCAATGGAAGTCAAGGCTTCCACATATATGATAAATTTCAATTTTCTGACAATGAAAGATAGTGAATTGGTTGATCAAAATAGCGGTGAGGACTTTTCAATTATATACCATTAATTTTTAAACAATTCTAGAGGGGGCGTAACCCCTTCTCACAATGTGGCTACGCTACAGGTACCCGCCCATAGGACAGCATTGTACCAAGAGTGAATCTTGCCTGGGTGGTGCACGAGAGAGAAGATTTACAGGAGTGCTTAGCTCTCATCGATCCACTTATAATCGTTGATGCTGATGCTGTTTATATTTCATCTCTTTTTGCCTTTACAACTACGTTACTGATCCATATTAGATATTTAAAGATCACAAATAGACAATAACCTTAAATTTGTTGTTGTGATGTTCGTCTTCGACCATAAAAACAAGAAGATAATGCGTTATGATGCCGCCGTAAATAGATATTTATTATCACTAATGTGTTTACAATTATTCAAATGTATCGGACTATTTATTTTAAATTTATTTGTTAATATATAAATGAGTCATCTTCACCATTAGTTTATACGGATTTCTCAACAAGAAACTTTCTTGTTTCCTTGTTTAAACTTACCTTTTCTAAAGAAAAATAGGGAAAAGGTAAGGTATTTATCACCTTTTTTCTTTTATGACAAAATGCTTAGACTTTCCCAAAATGAAAATATCATAAAATACATTGAAAAAAGAAAAAAAAAATGATACAAAATACGTAAATTTAAACAAGATTAAATGTACTACAAACATAGAAGATTCACATTTCTTCATTGGAGGCAAGAAAACTAATATTGTAGCTGCTATATCAAATGAATATATCGCAGGCTAACAACAAAGGACTAATTAAGAGACAACAGCAGCTTTTGAATTTCTATCTAAAATTTCTGTTCTCAATTGCATTAAGAGCCTGCCCAAGTAATTTAGGCCTTCTCCTTCTCGGCCTCCACCCCAGAAGAGATCATGGGGTGACGCTTCAACAAGAACAGAGCCTGCAGTTGAGACGAGCATGGCACTTAAATCTGGATATGTAAAAAATTTACACTTGAGAGCTCTGTACATGACATCTATCTTGGCAGATTCCCAGTCAGCACGAACCTGGACGCAATGGAAGTAATGTTAAGAATAAACTTTCAACAATGCAAAATAAGTGCATGAATTTCTGTAAGGAGGATTGTTTGTTTTTAAATGTGAGGTAAGGAGTGGCAAAACGTCCTGAAGATGGAAAGGCCAAAGAGAAAGAATGAATGATCAACCATATAAGGTGTAGAGAGAGAGGTCAAGTAGAAGATATTGTCTGGAAAAGGAGTGTTTGCACTACAGCAGAAGAAAGATAAAAAAAGAGGAGAAAGACTTATTGCAACATCATTTAAGAGCTATAAAACAGAAACAAACTAGAGGCTCAGGTCAAATTATCAAATCAGATCGTCCAAAATAACTACAAAAATACAACTCAGGTATTGCACAGAAATTCAAGTACCAACGTTGAATTCAAGTAAATCAACAAATTGAACTTGCTCATGGGTAAAGGCTAGATCTCCACTTTTTGTAGTCAATATTAAGAACACCAAAAATAAGAGACAAATAAAAGGTATAGAGAGAAGGATGGGAAGCAAGGAGCACATGGACCAAGTTGAAAATTGCACACCGACAGACCATGACCTTTTTGAGCACGTCATAAATGCAAAATGTAATACAATTGAAGGTTTTATTAAGATGTCTACTCTGCGGCACTTCTAATGTGATATTGTCAATTGTCACAGGTAAAAGGCCAGTGGGAAACAAGAGGTTTACAGCGTCAGTATAAGACATGTCAATGAAGCATAGATACTATTAAGTGTTCCTTCTTTTTGTTCTATAGGCCCTAATAGCAATAAAAAATCATGCTGGTTCCTAATGCCTTTTTTTGGATGTGGTCATCCAACCCAATTAACTCAACATAGAGAATATAGCATAAAGCATACCATGTCAGGATGTTGTCTCTGCAATCTTCTTCCCTTACGTGATGCTTCTTCTGGGCTTTTTGCTGTTTTTATTTCTTCATAGGCATCTTTAGCAAGAGGATCATCAACCCCAGCAAACTTGTGTGCCTGGAAACCATATTAAATCTTCTGTTTAACAATAACAATAGGTAACAACTGCATAAATTCACGTTGGCCAAGCCCACAGTAAGAATTCAAAATTTAAGTCATCCATTAGTTTTCTGTCACGACCCGACAATGGACACTAACCTGATAATAGTGTTCCACGCTTGACCATGTTTGATACTTTCCATTTTCATCAGGCATTTGTATAGGATGCGGGGAGTAATTTGAGAAAGCCCCATACAGGTCCCACGTCTTATAGAAAGATATAATTTTTGTATCAAATGGACAGACAGTTGGATCAATAGCAGAAAGCTCATCTGATGAAGGTATAACAGGTGAAAGATCTGGAATTGGCTGAAGAAATCCACTTATAAGCATGTCTGGCCCAACCTAACTTGCAAGATAAACATAATCAGGTATATGACCTAAGCATAAGAATAAAACAAGATTGTTCATCATTTTTCAATTACTGAAGCTGAGATTAAAAGTATATCTAAAATCTCTCCATTGTTAAAAGAGAACATTTTAGGCACATTTTGTATGGTGAAAGGAAGAAAGGAAAGTAACAAGATGAACGAAAGGGCTGATGGGACCCATCCTTCCTTCTATTACCTATGGAGGCTATAGGCGAATGGAAAGGAACAACTAGGAAAAGAATTCCCTAGTTTGACCAAAACCATTTATGACCAAAAGAAGAGGAGAAAGAGAGGGAACCGCCTTGAGATTATATTTGTGCCACATTGTCAATAAACCACCTTTAGTTCTCATCTTAAATTTATGATTGAAGTTCATCTTACTCAACCTTCAAGCCCAATTACTATGATTTAGGCACATTTTATGGTGATCAATCAAATAAGAATTTTGCGATCTATTGTATCCATATTCAATACCATTGCTTGTTCTAATTTCAATTACTAATTCAATATACAATTTCCAATCAAGATATAGTGATAAAAATAGGGATGGGAACCATATTTATTTCTGGTGATGGGAAATTATGGTATTGATATCTCACCGAAATATTACAAGAGTTAATGCTCCAATCCAATTGACACCAGTAGAGACTAGAACCTCCTATTCATAAGATATTGTTAAAGATAAAGGTCAAAATTATGTCAGCGCGATTGGAACAGTGTTGATTCACGTTGAGTGTCTGCATGGCTCAGCATAGACATGATATTGTTCTGAACTAATACAAACCATCACTTATAACAAAATTGTAAAACACGGATATAAAACATTTGTCATTAAATTACAACAGCAAAAGATGTTTAGATAAGTGTGTGCAGCACACCAAATAAGCCCTTCAAGACTATGGATATTGGTTTACCCTAATAATCTAGTCTAGTCCATGCTATAGAAGGTCCTTTTAGCTATATCAAAGACAAATAAATCACACGGACAAAAAAATAACAGCATTCCAGATAACACGCAACAATCCAAGAACTTACTTGTTCATATGAAACATCAATTAAATCCAATGCTTGAGACATTTCAACCATTCCCAGTTCGCCAACTGGAGATGGAGCATTCACTCCCCCAATAATTTTTGGTGCAACAAATGCATAAACCTGATACATGGAAGGGCTAAGAATAAGAGCCTAGAAGATGTAACTGTTATTTCTAATGGGAAGATCTAAATAAAAGAATACTGGTGCATATTTATATGACATTGCTAACTGGATGGGCTAGCGAACATATTTTATCGGTTAACTTTTAAGCCCAAAAGACAAACAAATAAGAATCAGCCAAAATCATCAAACTCTACCCGAATTAGCTGAGAAATAAAACAATTAAAAGCAAACTAGATGAATGATGTGCTTTCAAGTAATCTATTTTAAAACCATCAGATTTGCCTCCAACTTTAAATATTTAGAATAAAAAGACTTTTCTTATTCAATGGTAATTCAAAAAGCAGTCAATTTTCTTAATACAGGTTTTCAAGAACATGGCAAAATGTATAGTTAAATAATAAAACATTCAATAATTCATAGTTCATAAGGCACATAGAAGAATCATAAGAATAATAGCCACTAATTCAATTTAAATGAGAACAATTGCCTACTGAATCCACGAGAAAAGGGAAATGTGGGAATCTTTACCACACATATCTTGATCAACTAGAAAGAACATATGGTTTCAGCTTAATATCAACCTTATGAATGACTCCAGATGAAATAGCAGGTGCAGCGAGAGAACCACCACATTCCCATAAGACAGAAAGGTAGCCACGATCATAGCAATATTGCATAACATCCATAGGACTCAAAATATCAAACTCCACCACTTCTACACCTTTTTTTGCAAGTTTTTTCTGTAAATCTTTCCGAGCACCTCTTTGTGTCACCACTATAGTATATGCTTCATAGACGTTCCAGAGATTTGCTTCATCAGGAAGATCAAGAGTTTGTGACATCACTATCCTTACAGGAACATGCCCTCCTTCATGTCTTGCAGTTAGCCGTGGATCTTAAAAAAACAAAAGAAGATGAACATCAATTGATACAAGAAACAATAGTTATTACACAAATATAAAAAGATTCATGGGCATTTACCATCACGTCGGACAGTATTCCCCCCTACAACAATGGCATCACTTCTGCCACGCAATTCAAATACTCGACCTCTAGATACCTTGCTGCTTATCCATGAAGCATGCCCACTTCTAGTCGCAATCTTACCTGACATTTAACAAGTCTCTAGACAAAGTTATGATAGAAAAGAAAAATATAAATGTACAAATGTTACTTACATCACAGAAGAACTAATTCATCTCACCGTCTAATGTCATAGCATATTTCAGAACTGAAAATGGAACGTGAAAGGCAGCTCTATAGAGTAATGGAGCATTAACTATGAGGCAGGACTTCAAAGCATCCTATGACAGTATATAGCCAGATGATAAGAACTATAGCCATAATAATGAAAATCACAAATTGAAAACATATTTTGCTTGCTTCATGAGTTCTCATAAGTCATAACTCATTCAAATATACAATGGAAATGTTCTCTTACCATACTAGAAGTAGAACAAATAACATGAATGGAACAGAAGCAAGGTAGGTAAAGGTATAGCATGAAAACCATACCTCAAAGATTTTACTCTGTAAGTCTTCCCCAAGAACGTCAACTTGAACACCTTCATTTCTTAATGACTGGATTGCTTTCCCTCTTAAATGTTGGAATGGATGTCTCAAGCCCACTACAACTCTTGAAATTCCTGCCTAATAAAAAGCTCAAATACTGCATTCCTTTATTTAAAGGAACAGATGAATTCTAAGCTCCATTCTAAATCTACTAAAAAGCAATTAAGGATTTGTTTACTTTCACAAATTTTGAAGATTTTAATATTTTAAAAGGAATGATTTGCAGGTTTCATTAGACTTTTAGAACAAACATTATACATTCCACTTTGCACTTTATTTAACTTTGCAAAAAGTTTCTTGAAATGTAGAGCAAAGGTTCATAAGAAAATGTCTAAATATACTTAGATATGCATGTTAAGAGCATGAATGTAAGCATGCCTTATCAAGAGAGCTCAAATGAAGGCAGAATGAATGATCACCTTTTCTTTAATGCTAACAAACAGATATTCACTCGCCTTCTCCAATTCTCTACTAGCTTGAAACCACCTTCAAACGGTCAAATTGATTTTGATGTCTTCAGAAATCTCAATAACAGAAACCTAGCGGCATTTGAAAATTTACTTCTGCAACTTGAATGCTAACTAGAATGACTACTGAAGCGAGGAAAAGTCAGGAGTCTCGAAGTCAAGGAGGATACGTAGTGAACCCTAAATGAGGGTTTATCAGACCGCTAGCTAGTGTGAGAAGGAAAATTAGGAAGCAAATAATCACAGCTGCTAGAATTTTTATTATCCCGAGCGCAACAGCAAAGGAAGAACATTCTGTTTAAAACAGGCATGTTTAATAATGCTGACCCATCCCGAAAGATAATCATAAATGGCAGGAAGCACACCAAATCCTCAGAGAAATTTTCACAAACAACTGGCAAGCAAGTTCCCGTCAGTGCGCACACAAAGAAGATATCAGCTTCTCAATGACTAGCAAGAAATAGAAAAGAGAGAATGCGATGCCAACCTGGACAAGGGACGACACCGCGGTGTGATCGGAGTAGCAATCGCCAGGCTCCATGTTAAGGTAGGCAGTGGCGCCACGCGCGAGGGCGCCGGCCATCTCGACGGCCTGGAGCTCGGCGCACTTTGTGCCCTGTGCATAGAGGAAGCCCTCGCCGACGACGTCCACGCCCCGCGCGATGACGCATCCGAAGTTAGGGTGAGGCGAGGTGTGCCCCGCCGAGAGGTCCGCCACCTCCGCCGCTCGCCGGACTAGACCTGCCTCCTGCGGAGGCGCGGAGGCGCTGCACCGGAGATCACGCCGTCGGAAAAGGGAGATGGCCGGGGTGGAGGTGAAGAGCGATCCCCCAACGAGCAACATCGCTATCGGTAAAACCACGCAGCTTCGGCGAAGCGTTTGAATGGATCGGAGGATTAGCCAGCCCTTAAACGTGTATTATATCTATCAAGTGCACTTATGCAGGCGGGCAAGGGGAGGAGGCAACGTAACTCCTCCTATCTGCTCGCCTAAGGTTGCGTAATGCCTAAAGGGAAGGAACCTTATTCATCGGAATACCACAAACACAATTGGCATGACTTAACCATTCATCACACGAACATCGAGCATTTACCTCAACTTATGAAGGGTGTCTGGGTGATGATCCTATCGACATATTTGGTAAAATCAAAATAAAACGTATAAGGATAATACAAAATTAAAAAATTAAATAAGCTACACTAAGGTAGAGCTGCAAATGAGCTAAGCTGCTCATGAGCAGCTCGTGAGCGGCTCGGTCAAAGCTCGACTCGAGTTTGAAGTTGATTGAGCTCGAGCTGACTCGTTTAATATTTGAGCCGAGCTCGAGCTCGTTTAATACTGGCTCGATGGCTCGTCAAGCTTTTTCGAACCGAGCTTATTCAATATTTTAATATTTAAAATAATCACTATTGTACACTTAAATAATAAGTTAAGAGATTTTTGTGGTTAGAGGGCTTTGATAAAGGTTTACGTTTGCGCGCGAGGTTTAAACTTCAAACCTCAGCTGGAGTAGATTTCTTATGTTTTTTATTTTAATTTAGCAGTCCAGTCTTTTGCCGAAGCTACTAGACTTATAGTACCATCTTTAAATTTTTGAGTTATTATATTTCTATCTTCATTGAAATATTTTTAAGCTATTATATCGAATTATGGGATAAACTTTTATGTTCCTTATCAAACGCTTCAAGTTCTTCTAAGTCATTTCTATTAGATGTTTACTTTAAGCTTCAAATCTCAGCTAGAGCAGATTTCTTACGTTTTTATTTTAATTTAGCAGTCCAACTGAGCTCGAGCTCGGCTGATTTGCAACCCTACACTAAGGTATATCATTTCAACTTAATCAATAAATAGACGAAGTGACAAGTTTCTTTAGAGATTTTGATGAATACGTATATATTGCTATTCATCTAATAGAAATGACTTAGAAGAACTTGAAGCGTTTGATAAGAAACATAAAAGTTTATCCCATAATTCCATATAATAGCTTAAAAATATTTCAATGAAGATAGAAATATAATAACTCAAAAATTTAAAGATGGTACTATAAGTCTCCTAGCTTGGCAAAAGACTTATGAATACGGGAGAATCTATAGGATTAAAAAACGCTAGAGGAGGTGAATAACGCTCGTGACTTTTTCATTTTTTCGAACGTAAAAACTGATGCGTAAAGGAAATCGGAGATAGGCGTAGCGTAATAAAGAAAGAAAGGAGAAGCAGTTGACACAGTTGGTTTTACTTGGTTCGTAGCCTATGTCGACTCCTACTACAAGGCCCACATTTGTTGAGTGTTTACTTTAGGCAATCCACTATCAATCTGAATAATTACATAATCAATTACAAGAATATGAAAATTTAAGTGCAATTAAAAATTATACCGACGACTTGAAATTCTGAATCTCGTGCTTTCGGTTGTCGAAGTCGTGTTGTGGAATCGTTGGATCATCTTTGAAGCAGCGCACAAGTAAAGGAGCGTAAGAATGAGTTGTGTCCTTGAAGCTGCTCGAAGACCCCTTTTATAGGGTGCTGAAGGCACCTCCAATCTCTTTGGAGGCGCCTCCAGCGATGAAGTATTATCCCTGAAGATAAACTCCATGTTATGCTGCTTCTATCCACCCGAAGGAGCCTTTAAGTTCTCCAAGGCGCCTTCCCGCCTGTTCCAAGGCGCCTTCAGCTACCTGGAAGGCGCATTTGCGCCTCTCCGCATGAGTTTTCGGCCAAGGCCCTCGGAAGCGCCTCCAGCACCCCTGGAGGAGCCTTGAATACTATTCATCCGAGGCTTTCCTGTAAAGCATATTAGTCCAAATACCAAATATACTCTGCAAAATAAAGTTAGCACGGGCAAAATATGATTAATAAATTAATTTTGACAGTCTTGGGACTTCCAATCCTGATTTTTGGATTTCAACTGAAAACCCTAGGTCGGACTGACGCCTACTGTTCCCTCAATGGGGAACGCGTCATCACCTACTCCTATCAGGAGAGTTTACCTGTTACCAAACCGGTCCTCTAGACCGTTTAGACTTTTACTCAGCATCCGAGACTCAGAACTTCCACCTAGGGTCCTTGACCCTAGGATTTCCCGCCTGGTGTTCGTGACCTCCAAGACTTCTACCTACGTCCGATCCCACATGTAGGAATTTTCCGCCTGACGTTCTCGACCTGCCAAGTCTTTCCGCCTAGCCGCAACTAGGGCTTTCTACAACGTAGGGTTACCTCTCCCTAGGACCTAGGGTTATCTCCCCCTAGGATTTTCCACCTGCCTAAGATCACTTAGGACTTTCCTGCACACTTAATTCAACTCGTTAGATCAACAACAAACCTTAACTTTGAACCCTTTACCATTATCAAACTCAGATTCAATTATTGGTGCACCCTGCACCAACAAAATCTACGGTTACTTCTACCATAAAGTGAGCATACGAAGTAAAATTGCTAGAAAGTACTATAGGAATCATGGATTAGGGAGAAGGATATCCTTCTCGAAGAAGAATTTATAGGACCGTTAAGGGGGGAATGAATCATGTGTATTTAAAAATTGAGTCTTTTAAGAACTTAAAAGAAAGTGCAATGTTCACTGTGGAATAAAACAAAACAGATATGAAAAAAATAAGAACTCTATCAGTTACTTGGTTCGGAGCCTTCGGCGACTCCTACTCCAAGATCCAAGCCCTTTGGACCTATCGATGGGCAATCCATTAAATTAAAAACCAGTAAACTCCCGGTAGAGTAATGTGTAGGATCGTAAATGTAAGGCCCGCCCTTATCTGCTATTCCGGGCGGCGTTACTTGTCTTACACATATACATACATGAAATTTGCATGGAAAATTTTGCGGAAATAAACAATCAATTC